>BQNB010068375.1:0-22742 GCA_026074375.1 Tanacetum coccineum | reverse complement strand
ATACTATATGTGTTATGCTAATTTTCGTAATACGTTTTATCGAGTCAAAACCACTACAACAACCACACAACCATAGTTACCAAAACTTCTCTCAAATCAATTGTACAACTACGCTTAAGAACTCCTACGCATCGTCATAATTTCACGTCATATCGATTCTAAACTAAACCGTTATTTAATAGGTCGTGATCGGGTACAGTGTGCATTACCGTGTGATCATTCGTTTTCAGCTGCATTACTTCACCATTTATTGTGAGTTCATAGCCCCACGTTTTACTTATTTTAATTATATTTTACAACTTTGGGGTGAGAAACCTTGCTTGCTTTTAAAACCAGACACAATCACTTTACATGAGATTTTTCTTGTTTACGTGTTGTCTAAGTAGCGTTTAGACAACTATTGCCCGAACTATCATGAACTGTTAATTTCTTGACCGACTATACTGGTTAAGTGAGCGCGAGTGAATAAATAGATCTATTGAGACTAATAATCCCCATCTGGGTTTGGTAATTCTTACTGGTCGGGTACTTGACGGACTGTACAAGCCAACGGATGTATGTCATGTCGAATTTCGTTTAGGTGGTCTTTGGTCGGACACCTGTAAGGGCAACTTGTACTTGGCATGTTATATGCTACTTTCGTTATTAGCCTCGGTGTCATAAGCTTAGCGCAACGTAAATACCTTTTTATGTGAAGTTGTATCTGTTATAACTGTCGCATACATTTTGAAATCTTGTGGTCCACTATAATTACATTTGAATTAAACCTATGAATTTACCAAATTTATGTTGACGTTTTAAGCATGTTTTTCTCAAGTGCTTAGCTTTGGACTTCTCTGATGTGCTATGTGGAGTCTACGTGCAATATGATATCATCTTTCAAGACTTTTCTTATCAATCATACTCGTTGTCTTTTGAGAACTTAATTACACTTCCGCAATGTTTAATTTCATTTGATATCTTAAAAGACTTATCCATTTTTAATAAATGCAACGAGTTATGATTTTCAAAACGTCCATTAGTGGTCATTCCCTTTGCCTTGAGTTTGAATTATTATGACGTCACGACCTCAGACACATATTCCGTCCAGGCCCCGTTGAAGGGTGTGGCAGATTGGTATCAGAGCCAAGGTTATAGAGAACCAGGTATTATAACTAGGTCTGGTCTATAACCAGTATGTGATCCTTACGTGCTTTTATGTGTGCCTTATACATGCTTTTGTTATGGCGTATACGTGAGTATCATTTTGCCTTGAGCCTGCTATGATATGGGTTTACCTTTGCCCTGCTTTTATCGTTCCCTATGTTTATGTTACTTTGCATTAATTTTTGCCCTTGAGCTCTATTTGCTATGAGCTTATGTTTACCTTTTCTCTACGTTTACGTTTTCCGTACGTATATTTCCCCACTTATTTATATAAAAGTTGTCTATATAAATACTAAATTTTTCCTAAGATATTGTGAGTGACACAATGGTCTCTAAATTTTTCTAAGACATTGTGAATGACACAATGGTCTCGTTTACTTCTTAAACATCATGAATAATACGATGATCTTTAAAACTTTTCATGACTTTACATTATACCGTTTTGCATAACTTTGAAACCTGTTACAGTATGCCGACCCCACTCATTACCATACTATTCAACTTTGAAGATGAATTTAAACACCGCCTCACGCTGTTGAAACACCTACGTCATCTCATTATGTCTTAATTTTTCTTACTTCTCGTAACTTCTAGAAACATGCCGATTAATTCGCACGCAACTTTAACCCATCAACTCATAACATCCCATTTTGAAAACACGACTTTTGAAATTCGACTCGTTTTATTTTTCTTTTCTCCGTTCGATTTTGAAGAAAATATCGACAACGAGACAAGGAATGAGTTCCATGAGGATCGAGTGTATTATAACCCAACAAATTGCTAATGCTATTAAAGCTATTGCTGTCTATGTGGCAAGAATCCACATGGCTCACAACTAAATGGATCAAGTCGTACGTTAGGAAACCGGCGTGGGAATGCCAACAACAAAATAAATGATAAAAGGTCGTGAGAACTTACATTGCTAGACCAAATAACAAAATTGGATATGTAGGAAAGTTACCCTTTTATAACAAACATAAGTTGCGCCACACTGGGTCATGTACTATGAAGTGCAATGACCACAAGAGAGTTGGCCATATGAGTAGAAATGGTAGGACATCCGTTTTGATAACAACTTAGAGGCCGTAGTGGCAAATTAGAAATCTAAACTGTGCGAACCGTGTTGGGAATTAAATGTCTACATACTTAGTACTGTCAACACAAAAGTTAGTACTGCCAATACAATTTTGTACTGCTCAAGCTTATTCAAGAAAAATGACTAAGTATGTTAGTAAACTGCTAGTTATAGTAGTTAGTACTATGCCAGTACATGTTAGTACTGCCGAGTTTAGTTTGTTAACTGTTAGTATTATATATTAGAACTATAGCTAAAGTGATAGTGCATGAGTTAAATTAGGAATAGAAATGCATGATCACTTGCCCTTGTTTGTAAGCCCATAGGGTTTTTCCTTAGTGTATAAAAGGAACCCTACGGCATAGTTAGAGAATAGCAATATACAAGTTTTCATAGTTAGTTATTCTATAACCTAGGCAGAATATTTGCAATCAATATATATTCAAAGTTTTGTTTACATTTCTTCTTTAGTCTTACAAGTAGATTCCGCAATATGTGTAGTATTCCAGCATCATAAGTTTCTCACATAGTTAGTTTAGATTTATCAAGTTACCTAAGCATTACAAGCTAGAGAAGATTCATTCATTGGACTCACAAGTGGTATCAGAGCTTGTAAAGAAACTCTGAATAAGAAGAACTCATTCAATCCAGATCTCTACTACATATACAAGAGTCTGGTGAAGAACCTGCACCACAAATGGCACCAGTGGAATCTCCTCAAATGATATCTACTATAAAGCAACTTATCCTCAAGAAGGGTGAATACACCCTTTGGAGCATGAGGATGTAGCAGTACCTTACAAACACAGATTATGGCTTGTGGCAAGTAATTATGAATGGTGATGAACCTGTACAAACAACAAAAGATGATAATAGTGTTGAAACTGAAGTACCTCAAAGAACTCTCAAGCTATATTGGCAAGACAAAAAGAAAAGAAGATCTAAAAGCATTATTCTTTTTGGTTATTCCGCTATAGAGTATCAACTGAGGTTTCCCATACAATCAAGGATGCCAATCTTTGTGAGGCCCCCTGCTATCAAGATAGGTTTGGCGACAATGTTAAATCTAAAAAGATTAGAAGAATACACCTTCGTTTTTATTCTAGTTTTCTTTGTTCTAGCTTTTAGTTAATTAAATCTTATAAAAAACCAAAAATATCATCTTAGGACTTAATTTTGAGTTTTTAGGTCACGTTTAGGATTCCCGAATTGTATTTTTAGTTAAAATTTAATTTCCCGTTATTGTTTTTTTCGTAGTTACGTTTAATTGTCCCTTTATTTGCTCACTATTAGGATTTTAGAAAACAAATCATTTTCGAACCAATTCAAGTCATTGTCCAAATAACAAACGAGGTCTCAATTTCATAAGTCTTTGGGAAAACGACCCGGTAATCACTTACCGGTTAAACGTGTAGTATTTTTGTGTAATTTTTTTACTTTAAATCTTTGTCCTCAAAGATTTTTATTAAATTTCTTTATACTTTAATATAATACGTATTATAAACTATACAACAGTTCTCATTCGTTGCTAATCAGTCAAATAGTCCACAACTGGATGATGAAGACCTAGAGCATATTGATCATGATGATTTTGAAGAAATGTACCTTAAATGGCAAGTGGCCATGCTTTCTATAAGGGTTAAGCGATTTTATAAGAAGACTGAAAGAAAGTTAATCTTCAATAGCAAAGAACCTATAGGTTTTGATAAAACTAAGGTTGAATGCTTTAACTATCATAGAAGAGGCCATTTTGCAAGGGAATGTAGAGCACCAAGAAATCAAGGGAACAGGAATGGAGATGCATGGTATAAGAGCAGGGACAACACCAGAAGGATTGTACCAGTAGAGACCTCTGATGCATTGGTTGTTCAGGACAATGCTTTGATTGTCCAAGATGGACTGGGATATGACTGGAGTTATATAGCTCAAGATGAACCAACTGAGTTTGCTCTCATGGCCTACACTTCAAACTCCTTAGGGTCTGACACAGAGGTACAATCTTGTTCTAAAAACTACGTAAAAACATATGAAAAACTTCAAAAACAGTTTGACGAACAACGACAAACTCTTAGTAAGGCTATTCTAGAAATTGTAGCTTATCAGTTAGGCCTAGAATCTGTAGAAGCGCAATTAATTGTGCATCAAAAAAATGAAGCTGTCTATGAGGAAAAGATTGCAGTATTAGAGTTTGAAGTAAAAGATAAAGGTAATGCTGTCACTAGACTTACAAATCAGTTAGAACAAACTTTAAAAGAAAAAGAAGATTTAAAAGCTAAACTAGAACAGTTTGAAACATCTTCTAAAAACATAAATAAACTGATTAATAATCAAATACATTCTAAAGATAAAACTGGTCTAGGATATGGAGATCAATTAAATGAAAATGATTCAAGTGGTAGTGAATTTTTTAATAGTGTGTTTGATAATCGTTCAAGTGATGGATATGACAATCAAACAAATGATAGGTTCAAAAAGGATAATGAATATCATGCAGTTCCTCCTCCTCTTACTGGGAACTACATGCCTCCACTTGCTGACCTATCTTTTACAGGATTGGATAATTCTGTTTATAGGCCTACAACAAATAAGACTAGTGCTAGTGTGTCTCAAGTTAAAACAAGTATCACCCCACTTAGCAATACTAGTGTAGAAATGCCTAGATTTGAATCTATTAGGCATAATGGAGTTATCATTGAAGATTAGGTTAGTGATGATGATGAGGATATATTTTAGTCTGAGGATGCTCAAACAACAGTCAAACCTAGTTTTAAAAAGATTGAGTTTACTAAAGCTAGGAATGAACCTGTTAAATCTAATAAACAAGCTGTAAAACCTAGGATGGTCACTCAATCTCCTAAGGTAGATAGAAAAGATTGGAATGGGAAGTTGACTTAAAAAATGGGGTTAGGTTTTGGGTTTACTAAGAAAGCTTGTTTTGTTTATGGAAGTTACAATCATCTAATAAAAGACAGTGATTTTCATGAAAAGAAAATGCCTAAAGAATCTGTTTTGGGAAAGGGTACTGGTCATAGGGAAGTTAGACCAATTTGGAACAACACTCAAAGAATAAATCATCAAAATAAATTTGTTCCAACTGCAGTCTTAACTAGGTCTGGAAGAATACCCCTAAAAATAGAGTGAATGTTTTAAAATAAAAAATAAATACTTTTTCTAAGTCACATTCACCTATTAAAAGGCCTTTTTATAAATCAACAGTACTTAATATCAGGGTTTCAAAAGTAAAAGTTAATATTGTTAAAGTAAATAGTGTTAATACTGCTGGGCAAACAGCAATTAGTACTGTTAAGGGAAATAGGGTCACTGCTATTAAGGCCTCAACATGTTGTGTTTGGAGACCTAAAAAGACTGATTTAAACAATGGCTCCAAAGACCCTAAAATGACTGATTTTTAAACAATGTGGCTCCAAAGACAATAGCTGGTTCATGGATCTCAAAAAGAGTAAATTTTATTGATCCACAATGAGCAGAACTCAGTCCAGTAGTGGCTTGGGTTCCCCAAAGAAAGAAACTGGCGCTCTTATTTTTGAATTGGGGAATCCACAAACAAGCTTTTAAATGTACAAAGGAATGGTTTGACAGTGGATGCTCCAGGCATATGACAGGGAACAAAGCCTTACTTACTGACTATCAAGATATTGATGGAGGTTTTGTTGCCTTTGGTGGATAGTATAGACGGTGGTTAAGTAACAAGTATTGGTTAAGTTAAGAAACTAATAAAATAGACTTTTGAAAGATGTGTTTTTTGTTGAAGGAACTTGAAGTTTTAATCTTTTCTCTGTCTCACAAATGTGTGACAAGAAAAATAGTGTTCTTTTCACTGAAACTAAATGTCTTGTTTTGTCTCCTGACTTTAAGCTAATTGATGAAAGTCAAGTACTGCTTAGAGTCCCCAGGCAAAACAATATGTACAGCTTTGATTTAAAGAATGTTGTTCCTTCTGGAGATTTAACTTGTTTATTTGCAAAAGCCATAATTGATGAGTCTAAGCTTATGGTCATAGGAGGCTGGGTTTTGGAATTTTAAAATAATGATAAACTTGTGAAGGGAAACCTTGTAAGAGGTCTTCCTTCAAAGACTTTTGAAAATGACCATACTTGTGTTGCTTGTTAGAAGGGAAAGCAACACAAAGCCTCCTGTAAGACCAAACATGTGAGCTCTATCAGCCAACCTTTACAGATGTTGCATATGGACTTATTTGGACCAACATCTGTAAGGAGTATCAACCATAAGACCTATTGCCTTGTAGTGACTGATGACTTTAGTAGGTTTAGCTGGGTACTGGGTTTTTTCTTAGCCACTAAGAGTAAACTGATGGTTCTCGGATTTACCACTTCATATTAAAACAACTCGCAAATAAGAAAAGAGAAAGAACCGAAAGAGAAGTTGAGAGAGAATAGAAAAAGAGATTATTTAAGAAATATGAGTTAGATATTTTCAAATGGAAAATATCTATATATATATCCCTACGACGCGTGGGATATTTAACTAGGACCCGGGCTCGGGTTTTTGCATTGGGATTAAACCCGAAACATATAAAATATTAGATTATTTATCGAGCCCGGATTTCCCGATATTATCTGTTAGAACATTAAATCATTAAAGACCGAAGCTCCATCGTAGAGTGACCGAGCTTCCTTTGTTGTTGTTTATTTTTCGTTCGACTCAACTAAAAATGAGGTAACAATCTCCCCCGAAGTGAGGTCTTGAACACAGGAACGAGCTTCTTTTATTGACTCAATAAAATTGAGGCTAACAATCTCCCCCGAAGTGAGTTCATTGATGACACTCCTTCATGAGATCAGTGAGATTGCTTTTGTCGTTTAAGCTCGAGTGTTCTTGGTCTTTGTCTTTGTTGTATGTTGTAGGCTTGTTCCTTCATGCTTTGCGATCTTGACTTTGAGCCTTTGTCATTGTCTTTATCGTCTTTGCCATCTTGTCGATCTTCTTGTTTTTGACCTACATGCTCATACGTTTGCATTATTTTGAAAGCTTCAAATCAGAGTTAGCGGAAGTATTTGTCTTGAAATCTTGTGCTTTCATCGATTAGAATGTCTTTGTAGATTGAGCATTGAATGGTATTGAGGTTTGCCGATACCACCGTTTGACCTACAGTTTTCGTTATTGAAATAAACGAGAAAATTGATTTGAAAATCACAATAGAAGTGTCACTAGTTTAAGTGTTTTTGTAACACATCGAGTGTGTCATGGTTTTTATAAATATTCATCAAAAACCATAATTCCAATTTACTGGACCAAATCTCAATATCTAGTTGTCAAAGTTTGATTTCATTTAGATTCTCGCAAGTCACCTATCCGCAGTAATGCTGCTGTTTGATGATGACACTGGATAGGATTTCCATCGTCATTGTGAATACTAAAGAGTCTCACTCCGAATGTTCTGGCAAAATTCACAATGATATTGCGTTAGGGACTCTTGATAACAGCTTGTGAAACCTGGATGGTTGTTCAACAAGTGTTGAGAATTGGAATGTGTCCTACGTGATTTTGATTGATCTCTTGGCTTTTAGACTCGAGATTAGGAATTTGGTTTTTAGTACTCGGAGGCTTGGAGCATATTGCGCCACCTATTCCATATCAACATCTCAATAGATAACGGTGGTGTATCTCCTGAATATGAGACAAGTTTTGTTGAGAGAATCCCGAATGCTGGGAAGGTAGTGCATTGCATCACTGGTGGTCCCATGACTTGTCATTTTGCAATGTCAGCAATCAACTTGTGATTCTGACAGCATATGTATTGACCCGGTTTCTGCCTTAAGTTGTGTGGAGGGCTTCTTTCTTTAGACCCTTTATCCATACATTTCTTTTTAATTCTTCAACGCCTTCAATGCTTACCAAGACGTCATTACTAACACCTTGTTGTGATTGTTCCAGTGTTAACTCAATCTTAGTCGGCATTATTCCCATATACATTCATCTCCAATCATACCTAAGGACTGCTATTTCTAACTTTGGATTATCCTTGGGTAGATCCTCCGGTTCTGGTTGGATCATAGGATTGATTCCTAACCTAACCACCTTATGACTTCAGATTCGTCGTGAAATTAAGATGTTGTTGGGTATTAGATCGAACCATAAAACCTTTTCTTCCTGTTTAGCACATTGAGTCAATTAGATCATATTTTAATTACATTTTCTCCCCTTATTTTAAATAATAAACACTTAGTTTTTGAAATACCTTGTGATTAAAATATGTCTTGAAAATTCCGTGGGAGAAAATATGGTCAGCATGAATGGTTTGGAACATTTTGATAATGTTTTGAATACATAAGAATGGTCGTTGATGATGTATTCAAGAACATTAAAACTTTGTTTTTCGAAAAAACCCCCCCCTCAAAAATAGGACCAATTGAGAAAAGAAAATGTTGTCTTTTGAAAACATTGTTAGGGGTTGGAGTGTTGAACACACAATTTTGAAAGATTATGAATTGTCATTTGAAAAATTCTAATTGAAAAATTATGTTCAGCTTTGAAAAACAGATGTTAGAGGGTCCTTCTCTTTCTAAACGGTTAAGGGTAAGAGCACTAAAACGTACACTATTCCTTTTTCTTGAGCTAAAAAATTGAATGTCTTGTTGAAACAGCTCAAGACGAGAAACGTTAATGTTTCGTTGGGAGGATAAGATATTAAACTTCCTTTATTTGAAGTATCCCGGTTATGTACTGGAAATTTGTACATAAGCCATTTAGAAAATTAGAAATGTATGTTTTGAAAACTATTTGCAAACTCTCGCATCGAAATTTCATTTACACACCCAGTGTCTATGTTAATCGACATTTCTTAAGCACGTAAATGTTTTCGATTCCAAGAGACATGTCGAGAGAATCTTTTTGGGAAGTTTCTGATTTTCTATAATTTTGTATTTCTTTTTCGAAGTTGTATATTTTTGTATTTTGGCTTTTCTCAAAAATATGTACATGGTGATGTTCTGATGATGATATCAAGCAGACTCATTTGTTCAGAACCTCCAGTTCCGCTGGTTTGGAGTCTATACATCTCATACCAATCCTTTTGACCAAGATACTTAAACCCGATCTTCAGGAAGGGCTTTCTTAAACATGTCAGCTAATTGGTATTCAGTTCTGACAAAATAGTATTTCAATTATCCATTTTCAACATGTTCCTTTTTGAAATGATTAAGAGTATGCTTAGTGCTTTGTCCGCGAATGTTTGTAATGGGTTGCATGAGATTGCTTATGGCTGATTGAGAGTCAGCAATACAACGGTTTTTTTGTTGTAGTTGAAGCCATAATCTTGAAGTTGTGGTCCTCAGCCACATTACTTGAGCACAAAATATGCTGATAAAGCACATACTCTGCCTCTGCTGAAGGACATTGCAGTGCAGTTTTGTTTCTTTGACATCCAGCTTACAAGTTTATCTCCTAGGAATGTATACACTCCAGAAGTGCTTTTCCGTTGTATCTAGGCCATCAGGCTGTTCATGCGTCTGAAAATGCTGTTAGTTCTAAACCTGAATCCTTTGGATCTCCAGAAGTCCCATGTTAATGGTACCCTTTAGGTATTTAAATGATTCTTTTAACCTCTTGAGGTACTTTTGAGTTGGGCGTGCTTGACAAACGTGCACAATAGCATATGCTTGCACTAAGTTCTGGTTTACTAGATGTCAAAGTACATGAGTGACAGCTTTTACTACGATAATAGTTGGTCTACGGGCTTCTCAACCAAATTACATCTAGTTTGGGTTTTGTAGCCAATGGTTTGTACCAAGTGACGTGACAATTGTCCATATTTATGCTTTTTCAGAGAATTTCTAATGCGTACTTGGCCTGATTGATAAAAATACCTTTTGGGGACTGGTTGATACTCGAAAGTCCTAAAAAGGATTTTCATCTCCACATTAAGGACATTTTCAAATCTACTGTGCATTAATTTTTCATATCGTTTTGAATATTTAGGATTGTCGATCCAAATATTATGTCATCAACGTAAATTTGCTCAAAGTAGAATATCTCCCCGTATTTTCTGAATAAAGTTGGGTCTAATTGTACCTTTGTTAAGCTTTGGACATCAGGAAGTTTGATAGGTTCTCGTACCAGGCTTCTTGGAGCTGCTTTTAATCCATACTAAAGCTTTCCTCAGAAGTAGACTTTTTTGGATGATCTGAACAACGAACCCTTCTGGCTGAGCAACGTAAACCTCTTCAATTCAGTGGACCATTAAGAAATGCTGTTTCACATCAATCTGTAGATTGAAAAGACTAGTGAGCTGCCTGTGGGCCATTGAAAATCGATAACTGCTTCCAGGCTTGTGAGCAAACTGGAGCAAATGAATTCTTTAAAATCAATACCCTCTTCCTGAGACATATAAATTTAGCAACAAGTCGTGCTTTGTTGTGAATTACAGTTTGATCTTCATCCTTCTTGTTCTTCCATAACCACTTTAGCTTTATAATCATCTTGCCAAATGGTTTGTCGACTAGTTCCCAGACTTTTAGTCAGTCTAACTGATGAAGTTCATCTGCATTGCTTCGATCCAATTGCCGAAATCAGCCAATGCCTCCTTAATGTTCTTCGGTTCAAACAATACTACCGGTGAGGGTGCGTACATACACATTTCAGATTGTGGCAAGTGTCGTCTTGTTTTTGAACTGCATGTTGGTTTTCTGAACTTGTTACTAATGGATTGATCTCTGGTCCATCGGAAAAAGAAATCATGACTTTGTGGTTGAAATTGAATGCACATCGGTATTATTCAATGTTGCGTGAGGAAGAAAATCACCAATTTCTTTGTATCCGTATACACAAAAAGGATTGATTTAAATTCATCTTCTTGATGAGGCTTCGGTGCTTGATCATTGTTGTTTTCCTTAGTTGGACGTTGTGTGGATTGTAATATCTTCAAGTAAAGGATCTGAAGAGAAATTCTAACCCTTGATGTGACGTTTCTGTCTTCGCTGCTGAAGGGAAAAAACATTTTTTCTTGGGGGACCACACGGGGTAGAGTTGTCATAATCTGACGCTTTTGTCCTGTGGAACGAGGACTGATAGCGACTTTTTCAACAGACATCTTTGGTTCGTTGAGGTGCGTGTCAGAAATGTCTGTGATCAGACTTCATTTTTATGATCATCAGGATCAAAATTCCTTGGAAGCCTGTATTCTGAGATAATCTTTCTTTTTTAGCAGGACAAGCTTTGAGACCTTCATTGTAGGATTGAACGATGTACGTTTACTTAAGAGCAGTTCCTTTTTTTTTTTGATGACATTAAGAGCTTGTCTTAGATCGTTTGCTTTCACATTGGTTTAGTGATGCTGCATTTGGAAACATTTGGGGTTCAACTTTCAACCTTTGTTGTGCAGAGGCGAATGTCTTTCCTGTTGGAACCCATTCTAAGACAAAAACAGTCTTGAGAATTCTTTCAAGTTGGTTGCCTCCACTAAGACAAGAATCTAGGACTTGTTCGTTTTCTCATGCACAAGTGGTAGATCTTTTTTGATTTGAAAACCTATGTCCTTTTGGGATCTGTCTTTTTGGTTTCGTTGAACCCTTATTTTTTTGCTCTACGGGTTTTGATTCTGTTTGTTGTCTTTTTGGATGGAACCTTAGCCATGCGAGTTGAATTTCTTTCAGGAATTTTTATTACAAAAGCTGTCATGATTCGGCACTTAAGACACATTTCTGACATGTCAAGAAACAAAAATGTTTTGGAGTCAGAAAAATTTATTAGGTCTACTAGAGTGTTCATGTGTCTTTATTCTTAGCTTCCTCTAGGTAGTGATTATGAACAATTGTCGTTTTTGAGACTATAACTAGATGTGCTTTGGTGCAATCATGTGATGAGGTTTTGCAGGGACATATTCTCTTCTCTTAGGCAAATGATGTGTAGTGACTGGTTTTGACAAGTCGTTGTTCACATCAACTTGGGAGGCAAACCGTGGTTTTGAAATTTTAGGTCTTTTAGACTTAAACGCAAGTGGTTGTCTAACAACGGATGGTTTTTGAGTGGTTGTCAACCGATTTTCCCAAGTTTGATGGCTTTTCGCAAACTTATAGTATTCACAAATTTCCTGTAAGTTTCCTTAAACTCAATTTTTAATGCATGCTAATTGGCAAACCCCTTTTTCTGAATCTGAGCTAGTACATCAGCATTTTCAAGATAGACTTTTTTGTTCAGTTGTTCCATTATTGAGTCTTTCTGGTTTTTGGTCTGAACTCGTGTCCTTTTGATAGAATAAAAAGATCTTCGTTTAGTCTGTTTCAAGTGCCTCATGTTCTGTATGTAACTGGTCATTCTCTACGAGTTAATTTAGCCACAAGTATGTTCAATTCGTTGTTTTTTGTTTCAATTAACATCAATGTCATTTTTAAACTTTGGACTTAATTACCTTCTTTCTTTCAAAATTTTGACTTTAGTTTGCTGATTTTAAAACATCTGTTTTCCATTTGTAATCGTAGTTCAAGATTGATAACAATAGTGCCTTCAGTTTTCCAAAATATTTGTTGAAATGGGCAACGGATCTTTTTGAGACAACCTTTTCAGGACTCGAGTGATTGATGGCTTTCTGAGAGTTCAAGTTGTCTGGTCATTTAGTCTAATTTAGCAGGGCAAAACAAAGACGTATGTCATGACATTGTTCAGAATTTGAGTAAACCCTTTCCATCATTATTGAATTCAGGTTGCTCAGTATGCTGTTGTCTTGTGGCAAGAAATTGATTTCAGCAGTAATTTGTACTCAGGCATGCTCTCATTATTTTATAGGTCTGATATATGCATCATCCAACATGTGCATCTTTCCTGATCTGCTGCTTTTATCTGCTCTTTTGATTCTGTACCCATTGCTTTCATTGATAATGAAAAACTAGCTTCCAATGATTTCCAATGCATTACTCGTATCAGTGCTTTTTCCTCTTTTGTATGGATTTGTCTTTCATTCAACCCTGCTTTCTTACTCCATTTTATGTTGTGCTCCTTTCACCATCGAGCTTCTATTAGATTCCATGTGCTTGGATCAGTGGGTTACGAATTTCTAGAATATCGAGTCGAGTGTATTGTAGGAATTTGTTGCGTGGGTCATGTCAACATATTCTCCATCCCGTATAAAAAACCGGAATTGATGAACATATGATATTATGAAACTGTAATCTCGTGTACTTTAAAAAGAAGCAATAGATCCTATCTCTTGAATATTCTTCTTTGTCATGTTGCTTTTCTAATTGATCCATGTTTAGGAACATTTGTGCTATAAAAGTTGAACATCTTGACAAAGAAGTGTTGACAAGTGCACGTTTGAATCCAGACTCGATTCGAGTTCCTTATAAGTTGTTTGTGTAAGATTGCTTGAGGTGTGAATGAAGTTTTCGAAAAGGATACCCATACAACTCTCTTTTTCTTTGTCTTCGAATTTGTGATTTGTTGTTCTTGCGAATTTGAAAACGATGATAAGTAATCTTTCGTATCATTTTCTGTTGAATTGTGAATTTAGTGAAAAATGATGTGTAAATCGTAAGCAGGTTACAGTGATTGTTTTTGTAGATTTGATCAATTAACGCTTATACGGGATTTTACAATATCTTTGATTTTTTAAACCGAGGGAGAAAAATCGTATTCTTTGCGACGGGATTTGCAAATCAAAGAACGGAAACCGTAATCAATAAATGAATTGATGTTGAAATCGTTGTTGTCGTTGAAGAACTTGAACTTTCGTTAACGATTTGTTGAGCAAAAACGATGAATGGTGCACAAACGATTCACGTTGGAGGACTAACGATTGATTTATAACTTGTAAGGACTAACAGTGAATTATTGCTCTAACATGAAGGTTCAAAAAACAAACAAAAGAACTGCTTTGATATTATCGTTAGAGTTGGGGTTTGCATGTTGACAAATTGCAAAAAAAGTTCATTAATAATAAAAATTCCCTCCAATAACTTTGTCTTCCTCGCTTTTGTTATTAAAAAATATGTTAATGAAAAGATATGAATATTTGTTCGTACTGTACTCATTCGGTTTCGTCGGTAAATTCGAATATTCCTCGTTGATCGAAACACAGATGTCACCGGAAAACACGATGATTATATTCTTAAGTCCCGTCGTTTAACGTCACTCGAAACCGAAAAACCGAAAATTTGTTAAAACGTTTAAGATTTTGTTCTCGTTCGGTTCCTACTAGCTTTCACTCGTTCGGCTCCAAGAGATTATACTCGTTCGGCATTTTCAAGCAATAACTCGTTCGGTCCTCTTTAAAGGTTACACTCGATCGGTCCTCAAAAATCTTGCTCGTTCGATGGTCTCGTTCGATGGTCTCGTTCGATGGTCTCGTTCGATGGTCCCGTTTTCCACTCGTTCGATTGTTCCGTTTTCCACTCGTTCGATTGTTCCGTTTTCCACTCGTTCGGTCGTTTCGTTTTTCCACTCGTTCGGTTCTATCTTTGTTTCACTCAGTTCGGTTGTGTCATTTTTCCACTAGTTTTGGTTTATCGAAATGAACTCAGTTCGGTCAGTGTCTTCTCGTAGCAGCCAAGGAAATAAAACTTTGTTTGACACAAAGAGGAGAAGAAAACAAATTTAAAAACGTGTATTAGTTGACAACAACAAAAACCACGAAAACAAAAACAACAAAACGTGTATTTGTCAAACTGGAAAACAAAAGAAGAAAGAAAGAAAGAACAAAAACGTGTAACAGATTTACAAAATTAACGAAAGTGAACTTTTGTGGCAAGCAAGAAGTTATGACAAAATAAAAACAAAAAAAATTACCGAATAATAAGCTTAAAAAAAATTACCACTAACAAATCACTCAACCCACCCGAGGCGACTGATACCAATTAATGGTTCTCGATTTACCAATTCATATTAATACAACTCGAAAAATAAGAAAAGAGAAGAAGGAAGAGAGTAAGACGAGAATAAGAAAAAAAGATATTTTAAGAAATATGAAGATAGATATTTCAATGGAAAATATCTATATATATATCCCTACGAGCAGTGGGATATTTAATAGGACCCGTGCTGGGTTTTGCTTTGGGATTAAAACCCATAAAACATTTACAATATTAGATTATCTTTCGAGCCCGATTCCGATTTTATCCTGTACAACATTATATCATTAAGACGAAGCTCCATCGTAGCATGGACCGAGCTTCCTTGTTCGACTCAATAAATTGAGGCTAAGGATTATTAAGAAATTTTTAAAAAAGTAGATATACCAATTTAAACCTTTAAGGTTAAAGTAGGTTAATGATAATGAGACAGATTCAAAAACAGAGAAATAGATGAATTATGTGGGCAAAAAGGGATTAAAAAGGAATATAGTATTGCTAGAACTCCACAACAAAATGGAGTTGCTGAAGAGAATGAATAGGCGACCCTGATTGAGGCAGCCGGGAATAGCTAGCAGACTCACTTCTACCTACAGTATTTTGGGTTGAAGCAGTTAATACTGCTTATTATGTCTTGAATAGGGTTCTAGTGACCAAGCCTTGTAATAAGGCACCCTATGAACTTATTATTGGCAGAGCAGCAAGCATAAGTTTCATGAGACCTTTTGGATGTCTTGTTACTATCCTAAATGCCTTAGACCCTTTAGGCAAGTTTGATGGGAAGGCTGAGGAATAGTTTTTAGTTGGGTACTCTGTTTATAGCAAGGCTGTTCAGGGTATTTAACACTGGAAAAGTATAAGTTGAAGGAATTTGAATGTAAATCTTTCTTAAAAATAAACCAAATTGTTGCATGGCAGAAGGACCTAACAGGCTTTTTGATATTGTTTCCTTAAAAAATTCTATGAATTATCAACCAGTTACTGCAGGGAATCAAACTAATAAAAATGCAGGTCCACAAGAAACTAATGGCAATACAGTTTTGAAGAAAAATGTTGATGCTGGACAAACTGAAGAAGAGAATATGTCTTCTCAACAATATTTTGTGTTCCCATTATGGTCATGTGTCTCTTCAAGCTACAAGAGCTTAGCGATGAAAGGCTAGGTTACACAGTTGATGATGATGCTTGTAAAAAGACTGTACAAGAACCAGCAAGTGAGTATGATCAAGTTAAAATATGTTCTTGATAAGATGATGGATCAAGAGAAGGAGGGCTACAGAGCAATCAGTTGCTGTTAGAAAGAGTATGAAGCTTAGAGTGATAGCAACTTCTTCAGGAGGAAGTTACTTAGAGCTAGCAGTATAACGTTTTAATAATGTTAGCATTACCGGTAATATGCTAGCTGCATCCAGGGACTTTTAGTCCTGGTTTAGAACCATCAAGTGGACCATCATTTGTTCCTTTTGGTGGATCTTTTCCTATTGATGTTGCTTATCTTCCTCATGATCCTTAATGCCTGAATTAGAGGATAGAGCGATACTGCGGTGAAATTCGAAGTACCTGGCATTTTTGGCAATGCCTATTGATGATCATGATCTTGGAAATCTAATATACTTATGCTGATCACAGGCGGTATGCGGAGGTGATTTCAAAAAATGAATCTTTAGCTGTTGCCAGACCTATTCCCACAACTAGAGTACACTCTATTCATCCTAAAGCTTAGATTATTAGGGATCCAAAGTCAGCAGTACAAATAAGGGGCATGACAAAGAAGAATTCTAAAGAGCATGCTATGATTAGCTACATCTAAAAAGCAGAGAAGGGGACAAATCCCCAATGATTTCCAGAACTATTATTTGCCTGTTTCCTTTCAACAGATCCCACAAAGATATCTCAAGCCTTGATGATGAAAGTTGGGGTTGAAGTAATGCAAGAGGAGCTACTTCAGTTTAAAGATTCAGAAGGTTTAGACATAGTT
Organism: Tanacetum coccineum; assembly: GCA_026074375.1. NCBI lineage: Eukaryota > Viridiplantae > Streptophyta > Magnoliopsida > Asterales > Asteraceae > Tanacetum > Tanacetum coccineum. The sequence continues at coordinate 5,722 of BQNB010068375.1, read as the reverse complement.
TGACTTAACTAGTAGCAAAAAGGCGATTGTACAAAAAGTGGGTGATATAGAAATAAAAAAGATGAAGGGGATAGTTGTATGGAACTAAGCCAGACTGTAGCACAATGGGTTTATAAACAAGAAGAAGGCATTGATTATGATGAGGTTTTTGCTCCTATTGCTAGGGTTGAAAGCAATCAGGTTATTTTTTGCATGTGCATCTTTTTTTGATTTTTCTTGTGTACAAGAAGGATGTCTAAAAGTACTTTTCTTCTATGCACTTCTTGAAGAGGATGGTATATATTTGCCAACTCTAGTGTTTTTGTGGATCAGAATTTCCAGAAAAAGTCTATAAGTGGAAAAAAAGCATTATATGGTCTACTCAAGATCTTAGAGCTTGGTATGAGACACTCTCTACCTATTGCTAGTTAATGGATGTATAAGGGGGACAAATTGACAAGACTTTATTATAAAGAGAATCACGGGTGTATAATTTATGGTTCAAAGTATATGTAGATGACATATCTTTGGTTCAACTAGAAGTCTTTATGCGATGAGTTTTGAGCAGATAATGCACAACAGGTTTTCTTTAGATGAGTTCATATGAGTCATTACTTTCTTCTTGGGTTTACAAGTCAAGGAGAAAGAGGATGGGATCTTCATTAGTCAGGACAAGTATGTTGGTGAGATCCTGAAGAAATTTGGCTTTTTCAGTATAAGGTCAGTCAGTACTCCTATGGAAACTCACAAAGCTTTAACAAAAGATGAAGATGGTGAGGATGTTGATGTTCATTTATACAGGTCAATGACTGGGTCATTAATGTATCTTACATCCTCTACACCAGATATTATGTTCTCAGTTTGTTCTTGCTTAAGATTTCAAGTTCAGCCAAAAGTTTCCTACTTAAATGTAGTAAAGGTCAACCCAAATTAGGCCTTTGGTATCTTAAGGACTCTCCTCTTATATTGGAAGCTTTTTCAGACAGTGACTATGCAGGTGCCAGCTTGGACGGAAATTCCACTACGGAGGATGTCAAAACAATTTTTTTATTGGTTTTAAGGTTATAACTTGCAGTGTAAAAAAAGCAGACTGTGGTGGCTAACTCCAACATACCTAATGAGAATACACTTGACTGCTTCCTCACTGCTGTTTGTGGTTAAGTGCTTTGGATCCAAAATTAGATGTTGGATTATGGATTTAATTTTATGCAGACAAAGATTCATGTTGACAATGAGTGTGCTTATTTGTGGTAGTCAGAATCTTTTCTATCATTTTACCAATAGCTATAGGATTCGGGCATCATTTCATTAGAGACTCTTGTGAGAAGAGACTGATTGAGATGGTCAAGATACACACTGACTATAATGTTGCAGATCTTCTTACTAAAGCCTTTGATATGACTAGGTTTTAGTTTTTGATTGCAAGCATTGGTATGCTTAATCCTTAGTGCATAGATTAAGGGGAGGCTCTTTGTGTACATATGTTGGTTGAGTTGGTATAGAAGGATATATATGATGGCAAGTCTCTTAATACTGCTGGGCTTAGTTGATACTGCTGGTACAAATGTTAGTACTGCTAAGGCTCAGTTAGTACTGTTGTGTATATATGTATTGGTGGTGCTGATAAAAGTTTGAGGGAAGGATATTGCTCATATCATGGATGTTTTTTTAGTGTTGGTTATACACCACATAACAAATGGTCATCAATTCACCATGTCTAACAGACAAGAAAGAATTGCTATTCCAGGGCAAATGGCAACTGGTAAAGAATTCTCAAATCCGTTGATGGCTGATAGTTTGCCAAAAACTATACTTCCAACTAAAGCTTTTGGGATAACTTGAGGTTAAATTTGGGAAGAAATGGGTCAAAAGTAGTATTTTGATTTGGTTAATAGTTTTTGACTTCTATCCATAAATATGGATCCTCATGAATTCTCACATGTCTATCTAGTTATTTCTAGTGTGTTTTTGATGAATAAAGGCATGTTGTTGCATAACTATTGAAGAAAAGGTTAATACTGCTAGGCAAATGATGGGTAAAAATATTCGTACTGCTAGACCAAAGTTAATACTGCTAGTGTTAACTTAATACTGCTAGGTTACCGTTAGCACTGTTTGGTGGTGGAATTAGTTATCATTAATTAAATATAACCGTTGAGATATTTTTGCCGCATACTTCGCTTATATGTTACCTGAATTGGATAATTCGTGACACTTCTCAAAATTTTAAGCTTTTCTTCAAGATAAATCACTATTTATTCAGTCGATCACATCAAAACCCTTAAGTGTCATCTATATTTTCTAACTTGCTCTTATCATTAGCTCACCCTATAATCGACCTAAACCCAAAACTTTATTCAAGCTTTACTCTTCTCACACATCTTTAATGGCAAACTTGGAATTCTGTGATAAACACAACATGGTTGCTTTTCTTCAAAAGTCAACTGGGAGTGAGGAATTTCATCAAATAGTAGATTTTCTTGCTAATAGCCATACCAGGTATGCTTTGACTGTTAATCCTACTATCTATGCTTCTCTAATTGAACAGTTTTGGCAGACTACTACTGTCGAAACAGTCAATAATGGAGAACAACAGCTATCTGTCACAGTTGATGGGCAAACAATTGCTATTACTGAAGCATCTGTTAGGAGACATCTCCAATTAGCAGATGCAGATGGTATTAGTTCTTTGCCAAATACTGGCATTTTTAAACAACTCACTCTAATGGGGGTATGTTTCTAATTATGATAAACTTACTTTTCAAAAAGGTAAATTTTCACCCCAATGGAGATTTTTGATCCATACCATCTTACATTGTATAAGTCCTAAGAAAACTTCATGGGAACAATTTTCTAGTAATATTGCAACTGCAATTATTTGTTTGATTGCAAACAGGATTTTTAAGTTTTCAAAGCTAATTTTTGATGGTATGGTGAAAAATGTGGATAGTAAGACAAAAAATTTAATGTACCCATGATTTATATAAATACTTTTGAATAAAAAGAAAAGGATTCTTAAACAACACAAGAAAACATATGTTGTTCCTCCTTTAATACAAAAACTTTTTAGCAACATGAAAAGAGGTTTTTTAAGGGTACACATACCTCTTTTTGATTCTATGCTGGTTCATGACCAACCTGGTCGTGAAGGTCAATCAAGCAGGTGGAACCCAACACTATCCACTCTTAATGAACATCTCCCAACTCCAAAATATATCCAACACCTATAGGAAAAACTAGACATGACAGAAGAATGGGCATTAGGATTCCTCAGTCTGATGTTCCACAAGTGTTGCAGATGATGCAGATGAGGCCATTATCAAGGAGATGCATGATGGATTGGTAAGGGCTACCACTACTGCTTCTAGCTTAGAAGCAGAGTAGGGCAGTGGTAACATTGCTAAGACCCAAACCAAGGCAACATCATCTAGGCCAAAATCTCTAAGAACTAGCTTAAAAGGTGGTCCCGGGTGCCACTTTACCATGGGGGATATTCCTGTTCAGGCTAGGCCTGAAAGGGTATCTAACTTGCCTAATGAACCACCTCTCAGAAAAGGTAACACATCTCGAAGTGGGGAGGGTAGTATGTAACTTTTGGAATGGATAAATCTTTATACAAAATTGTCAGATAAAGTTACTTCATTGGAGGATGAACTTGCAAGCACCAAAGCTGTCTACAACAAAGCCCTTATCACTCTTACCAAAAGGGTAAAGAAATTGGAGAAATAGCTCAAGCATAAGAGAAGAAGAGCAGTTATTGACTCCTCGGAGGATGAATGACCAAGTTTGGATGCTGAGGATTCTCCCAAACAAGGGAGGATGATTGATGAAATTGATAAAGATGAGAATGTCAACTTGGTCAAAAGCAGTAAGCTAGGGAAGTCACATGATACAACTGAGCATAAGATGGAGAGTGAACATGATGATGATGATGATAGAACTCTTGCTGAAACATTGCTGAATATCAAAAGGAGTGTAGCAAAAGGTAAAGCTATTATGCATGAAGCAGAGCCTCCAAAGAAAATCAAGAAGAAAGAGATGAGACAGATAAGCCTTGATGAGGAATTTGCTAAAAGTTTTTATGAGGAAGAGCAAGCACAGATTCTGCAGGATGAAGTATATGCAAAACAAGTTGAAGCTCTGACTCGCGCAAACTCACCCCTTAAAACCTATCTATATATGATATAAATACACCAAGGGACGAAATCACGCGAGAGCAAGAAAACCGGAAGCAGTATAGAGTGTTCCCGGGTCGTTATGTCCCAACGAGGCTTGAATGGAAAATCGCAAGACGATTGATGAATTGTGTTTGAATGTCACAAGGAATGATTGGGCACTAAAACTGATAAAAATAAGCAAAAGCACATAAAAATAGCAAAGAGAATAAGCTGGAACAAGAATCAAAACTAGGAATGACAAAAACACTTTAAAACTTTAAACTAAGACACAAATAAGCTCAGAAAGTTCTAAGAAAACTGGAGGAAGTAGGAAGAAAACACTTGCTAGGAAAAGAGCAGGAGAAAAGCAAAGTAAAGAAGGTGCCAAAAGACAGAAGACAGAATATGAGAAGGAGAAGGAAGAACTTAAAGCCTATTTGGATCTGGTTCCAAGAGAAGAATTTTCTATGGAAATTGAATCTTTGGGTACTAAGTATCCAATAGTTGATTGGAAGACTCATGTTCTGACAGAAAACTTTATGTATTATCAAATCATCAAAACAGATGGAGGTTCAAAGAATTACAAGATTTTCAGTGAGATGCTTGATGATTTTGACAGACAGAATGTAATGGATCTACACAGACTAGTAGAAGAAAGGTATGCAACATCAAGACTAGAAGGATATGACTTGATGTTATGGGGAAATCTAAAGATCTTATTTCAACCTGATAAGAAGATGAGTCTGGAGGCATCAACATGAATACAATTTGATAAGCTGGAGACTATTTGATTCATGTGGAATTCATATTTTGTTGATGGACAATGGAATTGCCATTCACATGATGATAGAGAAGAAGTATCCACTTACTCAAGAAATGCTATCAAAGATGTTAAGCAGAAAACTAGAGGTTGATCATGAAAATGAGATGGTATTTGAACTTCTAAAGTTTATAAGATCACAAGTGCAGAAGTAGAAGAATGTTTGGAAGAATCCTCTCAGAGTCAAAAAGCTTTAATTCAAGAAACTTAAAGATTTGCAGGGAAATCACAAGTTTAGGGGAGGATTGTTGGGAATTAAATGTCTACATACTTAGTACTGTCAACACAGAAGTTAGTACTGCCAATACAATTTTGTACTGCTCAAGCTTATTCAGGAAAAACGACTAAGTATGTTAGTACTGCTAGTTACAGTTAGTTAGTACTGCCAGTACATTGTTAGTACTGCCAGTATAGTTAGTACTGTTAGTATAATAGTTAGTACTGTTAGTTATTGTTGGGATTCTTGATTTGATGAGACAAAGTGAATAAAAGAATGAAACAAGATGGAAACAAGAAGGACCAAAATTGTCATCATGAAGTTATACAAGATGTAGAAGATAATAAAGATTTGGTCAAAATAAGATAAGAATGAATATTAATGAGAAGAAAATTAATTGATTCTCTCATTAATATATTAATTAGTTTCCTTGTAAGCCTAGGACTCCTTATGCTATAAAAGGAGGTCCACCCATTTAGAAAAATAAATCCAGAAACATAGTCAACTGATGAGAGTCGAATAGTAAAGGTATGTGTGTGTACACCATAG
>BQNB010068374.1:10000-33863 GCA_026074375.1 Tanacetum coccineum | reverse complement strand
AAGCTTCCCTATGATGTCTAGTATTGACCCATGCTTTGAAACCCAAACATTTAACTCATTAACCTGGTGTTTAATACGTTTTCTAAACAGAAGTCCAGAACTGACCCATTTTAGTATTTTGACCATATCTCAATAATTGGTTGACCATCCAACTATCACATCATGCCAAGACATATATCTATCCACCCATGACTTTTGTTTATAGACCCTAAGCCAAAAATTTTGAGAAAACAACACGTTTTGCTACTGTTTCAAAACAGTCTCTATAAAATCCAACCAAACCTATTTCTAACTCATTTAAAACACAATCAACTCTTATGCAAAGCCACAACACATATCCTAAACATATCCCATACTCATCAATATATATTTTTATAGCAAGTAATAATATCAAAATAGTCTTATAAGAAAAATTTAGGAAAAGTAAGAAAGATGGCTTACTATAATGATCACCCAAAATAGTTATTAACAATAAGTTTTCCTAGCCACCAAACTTTACTAGGACATCATTTCCTTGACATGCATGACCATCTTCATATTACTCTTCTAAATCAGCCCCAAAGCCTACAAATGATAGGTTTTATGGTATGTAAATGGAGCTTGGAATGTGAGGAATTAAATGGTGTAAATATAACAAGTGATTGTAGTAGGAATTTTTGTATGAATTAAGGGTTTTGTTGGTTAAGGTGGAGACGGCAAGAACAAGGAAGGAAAAGGAGGTGTGTGTGTTTTGTAAGTAATTATGGGAGGAAGTGGAGTGTGAAGTGGTTTTGTAAGACTTGAACATGCAATGGCAAAGGTTTAAGCAAGACAAGTGTCTTGCCCTTTGTTTCTCCAAATGACACGCCACATATGAGGTGGTGGTGTCATGTTTAAGGTTTAAATTTTATAAACTTTGATGTTTAGTTGTAAAATTTTAGATATGTATTAGATTTTTTGAGGCTAACTGTTATCAACGTACAATAAAACAGAGATAAAAGACGATGACCACGGAAGGTAAAAAGCGTAATTGATAAAAATAATTTTACATTAAACGGAAATCCTTTTCTGAAAAGTTAAATTTACTAAGGTTCAAGACGATAAATTGTTTAAATCATAGCTCGCAATTAATAAAAACGACGATTTCAAATAATTCCTCGATGTAAATAAAGTAACTTGTTTAAAATTTATAAATTAATTATGAGATTATAAAATAGTAGTGACCTTAAATTCGGGTTCTTACAACTTTCTTAAGCAAATACAGGTTGGTCTTAACAAAACAGTCAGATACATCCGAACAGATAATGGAACGGAAATCGTCAACCCTAAATACTATGAAGGTGTGGGCATATTTCATCAAAAGTCTGTTCCAAAAACTCCTCAACAAAACGGCGTTGTCGAAAGACGAAATCGTACACTTGTGGAAGCAGCACGTACAATGCTGATATTCTCAAAAGCACTGATGTTTCTATGGGCGGAAGCTGTATCTACTGCTTGTTACACCCAGAACCGATCCCTAATTCATACTCGTCACAACAAAACCCCTTATGAGCTTATACATGATAAGAAGCCTGATCTTACATTTCTCCGAGTATTTGGTGCTTTGTGCTATCCTACAAATGATAGCGAAGATCTAGGAAAATTTCAAGCCAAAGCTGACATTGGAATTTTCGTTGGGTATGCTCCTAGTAGGAAGGGCTATAGAATCTACAACAAGAGAACTCGTCGATTAATGGAAACAATTCACGTCATATTCGATGAGATGCATCAGACAATGGCTCCTGTACGCATCAGTTCAGGACCCAGCAGTATCATGGATACCCTGGCTCAACTCAATTCAGGGCTCGCCCCCATTCGCCTATCCCGCATACTACATACATTCACCGAACAGATAAAGATCTAGGGGGAAATAATTTTATATCCAACCGATGTTCGATTAATACTTTGAGCAATCTACAATAGTGTAACCAGTACCTACGCTACTTGGTTTTTAACGCTGCCAATTATGTCTACAAATACAACTGTTTTACAACGAATTTTTTTTTTTTTGTTTTTTTTTTTTTTTTTATTTTTTTTTGCTCAAGATGCACCTTCTACAAGTCATTCACTGTCATCCTCACAAGTGCATCCTCTAGTCTTTCCTCAAGGTGTTGCAGCTGGACCAACTATCAAAGACACCTCAATTACTCAAGCTGACCTTCATCCCTCAGTTAACCCTGTTGCAGGAGAACCTAGTTATGCACAGTCAACATCAGGGGGTGTTAGTTTAGCCGAACCCAACCAAGTGAATCAACCACCGGATCCTCTCAGAAAATGGACCAAGGATCACCCTCTTGATAATATCATTGGTAATCCTTCTCGTCCAGTATCCACCAGAAAACAGTTAGCTTCCGATGCTTTGTGGTGCTGTTACCATATCATACTGTCAAAAGTCGAACCAAGAACTTCAAAATGGGCCGTGCATTTTAGAAAATAATGAACCCCTTTTGCTTGTTTCAAGCCATGCAAGATGAAATTCACAAATTGATCCGACAGAGGATTAGTAAAGAGAAGTGTCCTGCTGATCCTTTTTGTACATAAGTACATAAAAATAGACTTGGTAAATATTTTAAGTCATTTGGAATTACAAAATGGTTTGCAATTACTTCAGATTGCAACCCGGTTCTCATTCAAAGGAAAGATTGTCATCTTAAAGACAACTGTTCCTAACAACGGGTAATTAATTTTGCTCGGGCATGGATTACTTTATATCCATGCAATTTGGGATTAATCTATGTTTCAGTGCATTTTCCTTAATTCGGAAGAGAATGTCTTCCTGATGATAGAACCAAATAATTTTTTCTTAATTGAATCTTCAAAACTATTTTGAGTTAAACACGGTGGTAAAAGTTGTTGTTGAAAATCAAATCTGGACAATTTAAACACTCAATCAATGACTACAGCTCTTTCAATAGAAAATGGGTCATTGATTAAGGGGGAGAGTGTTGTTCAAATTTAATGTCTGGGTGCCGATTGGAAAGTGTAACTGGGTCTTAGAGAAACAAAAGAAGCTAAGGAACCAAATATTCAGAGCTCTCACTGCATTAGCTGATGTTCCTTCTAGTGTAACAGAGACAACTGATACAACATCAACACTTCCACCACCACCACCTCCACTACAAAAACCTACAGGTCATCGAGATATTTGGGAGAAAGTTAAAGATCAAAAATCTCGAATGCATCATTAGTGGAAGACTCAGAGATATTGGCTACCATCTAATCAAGAGAAGTGAATGATTAAGATCAATATCATCGGTAATGCAACATACATCTTGTACATTCTAAGTTGTATGGAATTTAATATTGTTGGGAATTCACTTTTACGTGACGACATTACAGAATTACCATAGTTTATCATAGTCACATACGCGAGGACTAGAATAGGCAACTATGTATAGTTTAGAGGCGTATGGGCTATATATACCCCTCTATGGCTTCCATAGAGGGGTTGAGTCATTTGGCATTGTTGAGTCATTTGTATCCTTCATCCATTTTCCATCAAATCACAAGTCCATCTTCCATCTCACTACTTTCTCTCACTAAAATGGCTATCATGTGGTTTGACTCACCAAGACCACCGGATCATAGTTTTCGTGAATCTTTCAATTGGTATCAAGAGCTAACCGGGGGTGTATTGTATTCGTGCGTGTTGTGTTTAGTGTTTTCGTTGTGGTATTATTGAGCTTATTGGTTTCGGTTTAACGTGACTCAACCTTTTTTGTTTTCTTTCATTTCATGCTTATTTACATATGTCACAACGTTTTACTTTCACAAATTTACAAATTGTGTATCACATATAGCATGGGCCTACTGTTCTAAAACTTCATTTTTGGACTCATATTCACCAGTAGGGTGCGTTTTTTTTTCATTTGAGATAAATGAAAAAACTAGCATAAGTCAAATATAAAAAAAGAGTGTGTTTCATTGTTTCTTTTCTTCTTTCTTTCTCTAGTTTTAAAGTTTTTTTCATAGCTTATTTTTGAAGCTCATTGTGGTTCAAACGGTTTGAAGAAAAGAGAAACCAAGATCCCACTTTTTAGGAAACAAGGACGATAAGTGTTATTTTGTTGTTTCGGTTGTAGACAAAAAAGCAAGGACGATTGTACATTTTTGGTTTTTGTGAAGAAGGAGCCGAACTAGTTTTCATTGAGCAACCGATCTAGTGAAAGCACTTGAGGACCGAACGAGTAACTTTTTGAGTTGAGCCGATCGAGTGACTTTCATCAAGGACCGAACGAGTAACTTTTTGAGTTGAGCCGATCGAGTGACTTTCATCAAGGACCGAACGAGTAACTTTTTGAGTTGAGCCGATCGAGTGATTTTCATCATGGACCGAACGAGTCTCAAATCAAGGCAACCAATCTAGTTTTTTTTTGAGAATCGAACTAGTCGACACCATTGTCCCGAACTAGTCAAAACCATTGTCAACCTAAACTAGTAATGCATAGTGCAAACCGAACCAATCCAACATGAACAAACTCTACACGGTTTAAGTAATTTTTTGGTTTTACGGTTTTGAGATACATTAAACGACGGGACTTAAGACTTATATCATCGTGTTCGTGACATCGTTTCGATCAACGTGGTATATTTGGATGTTACCGACGATAATCGTATGATCTAATAAATCAAAACGAAACAAAACCCTAAATTTTAAAATTTTTGAAACGAAAGATAAATAGAAAAGGAGGGAATTCGTGCATGGTTTTAAAGATATAATTTGATTTTACACTTTCAGTCCCTGCATTTGGAGAAAGTTCACATTCGACTTGGCTTCTGTAATTACCCCTCTTTGTTGAATTTGTTACACCGTTAATCCCCCCCCCCCTTTTTTTAAAAAAAAAATTTCTTTAAAAACAAGTCCCGTAACCCATCAAATGTGAACCGTTTGTGCACCGTTAGTCCCTATTTGAGTTTTGATCAACCGTTAATCAACTAAAGCTCAACGTTTGTACACCGTTCGCCGTTTTAAGCTCATTAATCATTTCAAAAGCTCAAGTTTTTTCAATTTCAACAACGATTTCACCAACAATTAATTTTTTATTCATGGTTTTTTCTTGATTTAATAAAATCCCGTAAAAGTTGATTTTTTTACGGTTTAAATCATAGAATTGTAAAATCCCGTGAATGTTAATTGATTTCAACAACACAACAAACACGATACATAACACTAAAAACGATCCGAATAAGATTCACTAAAATGTCAAAACGGCTAAAGATTCGGATTAAGATGACAAGTGATCACGGAGTTGATTTGGTATCACTTATTTAAGATTGAAGTGGCATTTTACGAAGGCGTGTTCTTATTTTATCTTGAAGTCGGGGTTGGCTGGATGCATGACTTTCAATGATAACTTGCTCGAGCTTAATTTAAGTTGAAGACTTGGTTTATCTAGTTTCCAGCAGTCAAGGGGTGGATGGTTGATGACCTGGTTAACTATCACTTAAAGGAGTTACGTTGGTGTACATGAGTTACATACTCGACTTTGTGATTGATGTCACACGCTAAGACGTTGTGGATGATTGCAAGAGGTGATGAAAGTCTCATACTTTGGGTGGAGTATTGAGTACTTAGAGATTTGCTTGGATCAAAAATTCTCTACACGTTCATTCGCAACATAAGCGCAATGTCTTAATCACAAGACGGGAAATTTTTACTTCATTTTCAAGTTTGTATATCTGATTTACTTTCACAGTGGTTACTTCAAAAGCCAACAAGACGGTTGTTAAATTGTTGGAAAAAAATAGCCAGAGAGAGGTTATGAGTAGAGATTTGATCAGCAATTGATTCTCACAGGTAAGATCTGAGCTAATTTATTCCTCACACAAGTACTCAAGTAAATGCGCGTCCAAGGTGTTGCTGATTCCGACATGTCGAAACCAGCAAGGGGGAAGGAGAAGATTCACCCTTGAGCCTTTGCCTTTCTTGTTCTTGAAAGCTTGACATAGGGCATCTTTCTTGAATTTTTTTAAGTTAGGCCATGCCAGGAAGACAAATGTCATAACCGCAGAGAATATCATCGCTTTAACTTATGGCCTTTTGGGTGCATTTCTTCAGACACATAGGGGAAGTGATATCTTGAGAACTTTTGTATGCATTATTTGACTTTCCAGGGGGAAGCGGTGTAAGAACTATTAACGTAGAGAAGATACGTTGCTGATCCAGTTAATGCTTACCCCGAACGATCAATCACTAAGCTTATTCCTAAAGGAGCAGTAATATTTGATGTGGTATCCTACCAATTCCGTTATGCACTTCATTATTCTAAGCTTGTAAGAAAGCTTTGAAATTGCTCAAGAGAGGATTGCTAGTTTGGGGGGAAGCTTTGAAAGCTTCTAAATAAAGAATATGTGGTATGAATTAGGGGGAAGCTGATTCATTGCTAGTTTAGGGGGAAGCTTTGAAAGCTTCTAAATGAATATTATGTGGCATGAATTAGGGGGAAGCTAATTCAGAAGCTTCTCCTTAACCAGATGTTTATGGGTTACTTAGTTCGTGCCTATTACAGTATTTCTCCTACAAGATACTACAAAGATAATTCATGTTGGAGTGCAGACTTGAAGCCAAACACCACTAAAGACGTCATCAGCATTGGAAGCTTCATGGAAGTTCTTGTTCTTAATCATTATGTACTTGTTAGGAAAATATTATAAGTAATTCCGTATATCGTCCCGTGGGGGAAGATTGTTAGGAATTCACTTTACGTGATGACATTTACGGAATTACAATTGTTTACCATATCACCACACACATGGACTAGTATAGTCAATATAGGATTCTTATGTAATGTGTGGTGGTATAAATACCCCTCTATGGCTTCCATAGAGGGGTTGAGTCTTTTGTATCTTTCACATTTTATCAAGTTTACTTTCTCTCTCTACCCTCTCTCACTAAAATGGCTATCATGTGGTTTGACTCACCAAGACCACCAGATCATAGTTTACGTGTTTCTTTCATTGTTTTTGTTGCGGTAATTGTTTTTGTTGTTGAAAGTTCTTCTGTCGTCCAATTTTTGTTTGTGGTCACTTGATACTTGCACCGGAGTCTCCCCCCTTAAAAGAAATCTCGTCCTAAGATTTAGTTGGATGCCAGAGTGATGTTTGAAACCAGATGTGGATACTTGGCACGAATTTGATCTTCGCGTTCCCACGTAAATTATGGTCCTCTTTTAGAGTTTCTTCTTACTTTGTTTTAGGATACGGCTTTGTTTCAGTTCCGCTTGACTTCCGATCCATGATCTCATACTGGTTCTTATACCAAGTTTGTGTTTGTCATTGAGTCGAGCCTTTCATTGGAATGACAAGGGATTCGTCAGATAAGCATTTCTTTAGATTAGAAACGTGGAAAGTACTGTAGATATTACTGAGCTCTTCAGGAAGCTCAAGTTTATATGCCACTGGGCCAATCCGTTCAAGGATTTTGAAAGGTCCAATGTACCGAGGGTTAAGCTTTCCTTGTTTTCTAAATTAGATGACACCTTTACGAGGTGACACTTTTAACATAACACGACCTCCAACTTGAAATTCTAAAGGCTTTCGCCTTACATTGGCATAACTTCTCTACCGGTCTCTTACAGCTTGCAAGCGTTGTCGAATTTGCACTATCTTTTTAGTGGTTTCATGGATTATTTCTGGTCCTGTAAGTTGAACATCTCCAACTTTGGCCCAGCAAACAGGTGATCTGCACTTTCGACCATAAAGTGCCTCAAATGGGTTGTTCTTAATAGGCATGGTAACGTTATTGTAAGAAAACTCTATAATGGTATGTGTTTTTCCCATCCTTTTTCCAAATCTATAACACGGGCTCGAAGATGTTTCAAGTGTTTGGAATGGTCCTTTCACTTTGGCCATCAGTTTCAGGATGATATGCCGTATTCATGTCTAATTGAGTACCCAAAGCACTTTGTAATGATTGCCAGAATCTGGACGTGAAATGACTATCACGATTCGAGATGATAGATATTGGCACTCCATGCCGGGAGACTATTTCTTTTATGTATAACCTTGTAAGGGTTTCCATACTATCTGTTTCTCAGGTAGGGATGAAATGTGCGGATTTGGTGAGGCGATCGACAATGACCCAGATTGTGTTATGTCTGTTTGAGGTTTTGGGTAGTTTTGTGATGAAATCCATTGTTATTCTCTCCCACTTCCACATAGGAATCTCCGGTTGTACCAGTAAGCCGGATGGCTTCTGACATTTTGCTTTAACTCTAAAACATGGCAAACATTTGCCAACATATTCAATGATGATTGTCTTCATGTTAGGCCACCAATAGAGTTTCTTTAGATCCTGATACATCTTGTCAAGATCTACGTAAATGGAATACTTCGATTTATGGGACTCATGCATGATCAAGTTCTTAGCATCCATTCCTAACCAAACGTTAGTGGTGAATCAATGACACTCTTCGCATTCTTTGCATCAGCCGTTGTCAGTCTAGAGTGTGCAATGTCGACTGTAGTCAGTATCAAAAGATGTGGGCCATGTCTGTACCTCACGGGATTTTACAAGTCAAAGAAATAACCGTATAATTTAAAATTGAGTTTGTTAAGTTTAAACTTAATTTATTTTCACTAGTTCGGTCCTCTCGTTCGGTCCTCTCGTTCGGTCCTCTCGTTCGGTCCTACTAGTTCGGTCCAACTCGTTCGGTTCTGACTAGAGAACACTCGTTCGGTTCTAACTAGAAACTACTCGTTCGGTTTCAACTAGAGAGCACTCGTTCGGTTGACACTGATGAAGCTTGTTCGGTTCAACCTATGCAACTACTCGTTTGGTTATCTTGTTCGGTGTTCTAGTTCGGTTCTCTTGTTCGGTTCTCTAGTTCGGTTCTAACTAGTACGAAACCCAAATTTTCAAAACTAAAAAAAAACACGATTTTTAATGGTTTTTAGCCAAAAATTCTTGTACAACTAGTGTTACTAACCCTATAGGAACAATAAAAATGAAAACTTTAAGGTTTTTAAGCCAAAAAATTTGAATAACTAATTTGCTCTTTGTAAAGATTTTTGAACACAAATCAAACACAAAAACTAAACACACCACTCCATGGCTCTTGATACCAATTGAAGAATACTAGTAATCTGAAGATCAACCAAGAACAAGAGTGAGATGTGGGTTGTGATGTTAGAGAGAGATTGGATGGAAAATGGATGAATGTATAAATGAAATGTATGGAAAAATGGAACAACCAACCCTCTCCAAGACTAGGAGAGGGTCTATTTATAACCTACCATTGGCCGGCCATGGGCCTAGTTGGGCCACCCATGGGCCTTGGACCGGACTAGATTACTAATCTAATCATTATACTAACTACGAGCTAAGACCTGTTACAACTTGGAAGTGACCGACACTTTTCGTGTTTCCAACACTATCATTCAAAGCACATAGCACATAAAGCACATAGTTCAGCGGCGATAATTCCCGCTAGAAAACACATATTGTCGAAAGACAAATCGAAAACAATCAGGAAAAACTATTGAACATCATGGGCTCGCGGCTCATTTGGCGATGATCATAATTCTAACGTTTTCGCATCGCGACTAGTATAGTTGACCTAGTCATAACGCATCACATCAAATCTCAGATGACTCAACTAATCAAGCCAAGATAATTGAGCACATTCCTAATTCGATACCATTCGACTTAAGGCGTTTGATACTTTTATTGTTTCTCCAGGATGGAAACGGATGTCACCATTCGTCTGGAATCTCCCAATCTTTTTGCCCTTATATACGCTCACTAAGCCGTCACGTCCAGGAGTAAGGACCACTACACCTAACTTTAAATCAGGGGTTGCTTAGTGACTTATTCTAATCCTCGACGATCCAAGTATAGTTACAACTATACTACCACTACTTTCCATTTCGAGGAAGAAATTGTCACACCCCGCCAAGGCGGAAACACGAGACGTAACATCATGGATATCATCACAACACAATGGTGTCAACAATAAAGAATCACTACATGCATAACCAAATATAAAAGACACGATGTGTCATGACAATACCGAAAACAAAAGAACGGCATCTTGTATTAATGAAAAATAGGTCTCATCAATACAAAGACAATGTCTTACAAACCTATTAAAGCTAATAACATTTAAGAATTCATGCAACAATTATGAAACAAAATTAAATGAGAACTTCCAATGCCATCCTAATGGTCTCTCTAGCCACTTTTATTAACTTTAACACCTTCATAACGCTCACCTGAAAATTATGCTTAAAACGTCAACACAATGGTTGGTGAGAGTCATAGGTTTACGACACCAATTCAAGATTTAAATCAATTACTGTGATTATAAAAAAACATGGCAAGATAATTAAGCTGACTATTATACATGCTAACATGCATTCGTCTAAACAATTACCATTGGGACGGAACGTGTCCCCCGATCCAAACCACAAAGTTCATCTTACAGTCATGGAGAGGAATGTTATCCCCGATCCTAGACTCTTGGTACCTTATCTACACAATAACATACCCACACAAAGTAAGCGAAACTTCATACCATAAAGTAGGCGAAAACCAATTCAATGTCATACCCACAAAGTAGGCGAAACCAGAACTTGTTTTGAGCTTGGTTGAGAGTTTAATGGATGAATTAAGAGTGTGTGTTTGGTTCGGTTTATATAGGCAAAGAAATGGACTTGTTGCCAAGTTTTCTTTGTTTAGTTGGCCGAGTGTACTTAGGTAGTGGCAAGGGAGCAGCTAGGGATAACTAAGGAGATTAGTAAAAATGTATAGTAAGGTGTTGTGTGGTGGTAAAGGGTTTTTGCTTACATTGGGTGACGTGTAAGACTTGGTGACCAAGGGAGGTGATGGAGGTGCTTTTAAGGTGGTAGGGTGGTTGTTGAGGTGCTAAGTAGGCTAGCTAGTGTGTGACAAGGGATGGTGGTGGTAGTGTGCTTGCTTGGTTCTCTAGGTTTAGAAACTAGTTTTAGGAATTGGGGGTTTTTTAATTAGGTTTTAGGTTAGTTTAGGTTTTTCATTTTTGGGTTTAGGGTTAGATAGGGTTTTAGGATTACTAGGGTTTAGGATTGGGTTTAGGAAGATCATGCTTAAGTGTTTTTTACCAAGTTCTATAGTGGTGATAAGAAAACATAAAGTGATTTGGAGGTAAATGGATTTTTTGATTTTTATGCATTACATGGGCTTTAATCATTGTGCTTTAGAAGGTTGTATACTGATTTTGGAGGGAAACATGTTGTGCTAAATGAGTTTGTAACTTAAGCTAAGAAGGTGGTATAATTTCTAAAAAGAAATGGATGGAAAAAAGCTATTTTGCATATTATGCTTAATTGGATTATATCTTGTGCTTTGAAGGGTTGTACTAGAGTTTAGGAGGGAAAAGATATTCAAAAGTTTTGTATTATACACTTGTACACTTGCTTGAAGGCTTGTACATTCATTTTATATGTATACATTACATATAATTAGGGTTTTGATATAAACGTTTAACGTTTAAAGTTCATTTAATAGTAATGTTTTGAAAAGTACGTTAAATGGAGCTCTAGAATCAAATAATACTATAGCTAGATGTTGGTTTAGAAGAAACATACCCGTGACTACATTCGGGTCTTGGTGAGCATTCCTATCCCTCAGCATGTAGGCTCTTCCCTGAGCATTGTTGTTGTTGGTCTTTCGACACTAATTTGCATAATGCCCTTTCTCTCTACAGGCATGACAAGTAACTGTCACTGGTAGTAGATTACTTCTAGTGGCTGGCCCTTTGTTTCTACAGTTCTTGGCTAGATGGCCCACCTTGTTACAAGTATTACACTTGACAGTGCAAGGTCTTATGTGATGCAGAGTGTATTTCTTACATAAGGGATGGTTTTTAGTATACCTATTGTTTTTAGTTGGGGTAGCAGCATAAGCCCTGAAGGTTTCCTGTCTTCTGTTCTGTTGTGGTTGGTGATTATTGTAGCGGTTGTTGGTGTTGGTGTAGTTGTTGTTATTATTGTTGTGGTAGTTGTTGTTGTTGAAAGTTCTTCTGTCGTCAAAATTTTGTTTGTGATCACTTGATACTTGCACCAGAGTGTGCTTTGTTACCTGATCCATTAGCCTCTGAGCTATGTTAATGGCTTCCTCTATGTTAATGGCTTCCTCTTGAGTTTGAGGTTTAGAGGCGGTAACATTCCCTTCAATACATCGAGGCAATCCCCCGATGAAAACTTTCATCATTTTCTCAGAATCTGGCATCATAGTGGGACATAAGGTTGCCAATTCCTAGAATCTTCTCACATATGTCTTGAGATCATTCCCCTTCATAGTCAGATGGTAAAATTCGTCTTCCATCTTCTAGACCTCAGTTCGGGGACAATACTTCTTTATCAAAAGCTTCTTGAATTCAACCCAGGTAATCTTGTAAGCTTCTTCTATCCCAATAGGTTGGGCAAAAGAATTCCACCAAGATAGAGCTTCTTCAATTAAGGTACCAGTAGCAAACTTCACCTTGCAGTCTTCGATACAGTTGCTACGGGAAAACACTGATTCAGTTCGCTCAAACCAGCGGATAAGACCAACAGCGCCTTCCGTACCTTTGAAGTTGATAGGTTGGCAGCTCATGAACTCTTTGTAGCTACACTGTCTTGCTACAGGAGCTTCTCTTGGTCTGGTGGTATTATCAGTATTTGCCATGTTAGCGGCTTGTGCTTCCAGAGCTGCGGAAACACTATCAGCAACTAGTTTCTTGATGGCAGCCTGAGTCATGGCTGATGCTTCAGATGTTGACGTCCTTTTGGGAGGCATTCTATCAACATAAGACAACACGTAATAAGAATGATATCACAAGTCTTAAAATGCTTAAAATGCAATGCTTATTTTTGAACTTTAAGCATTTTTAACAATAGTGATATTGAAATCATAGATACTTATTTGATATGAATTCTAACAAGCATCTAACTTATTAGTTTATTTTCTAGGGGTCACGGTAAGATTCATAATGATGAAGACAGAGATAATGATGCATATTATTAAAATTTCTCGTGTATCGTTATCTCTAGGTTTGGATATAGGATGAATAATATAAATCGGTAATATGAAACAACAAGGTATAACGGGATCACCATTGTATTATATCATGAACAACTTGCCTTTGTACTGTACATAGTCAAAATTTGACAAGTGTTGTTATTTATACCACACATCCCGTGGCTAGGTTCTATCAAAAGCTATAATTAGTATTTAATCTAGTAGTCTGATGGTCCTTCCTGGTTGTTCTTGTGTTCATAGATTGCATCCAAAAGACTTTCCTTATCTGCTTGGTGACGAACCTGGATATCTTCGATGATTTGTTCTAGATTAGCAATCCTGAAGCGAGCCAGAGCAATCTTGTTGTTATTTCCCATTTGCTTTCTTTGAAGTTTAGCAATTTGAGTATGAGACTCTCGGAGTTCAGCTTCCAGATTGTCAAAATCTTATTGTATAATCACCTGGCCATTTCTGAGACCTTCTATTTTGTCTTCTATGTGTTCAATACGGTCGAGAGAGAGTTCATCTAGATGATTCAAAATTTCCTCAATTTGCTCCTCATGACGTTCCAGACTTGTCTTACGAGAGCTTTCTCCTATCTCAAATGTTTAAGGTAGGGCAAAAGTAGAGGAGGGTGATCGGTCATGACCTTGTTTCTTAAGTGGCAATAATTCCTCAGGAAGAAAGAATTCTTGAGGATTAAACATTTGAGATAGCATTGAAGATGGATGCATAATAGTTGGCGGTGGAATAGGTGATTCTTTAGCATAATATGCTTGCATGACCTTCATATAGGGGTCATCATAAAAAAGTAAAAGAGTTGGTGAAGCTATTGGAACTAAACCAAATGAATTATTTGAAGAGCTAGAATAAGTATTGTTAACATAGATTCACCTTATGAACAACGATCTGGAGGCTTGGTAAAATGAAAAAGATGTTTATTCATTATAGAGAGAAAAGGTGAAAGAGATGGGAAGAGTGTGTGTTTGTTGAGAGAAAAAAAGGAGAAAAACACACACACACACACACACACTTTACAAAAGTGAGCTTCACCCCTCCATGGAAGTATGGAGGGGGTATTTATAGTCTCGGGCTTTACTAGCTAAACTAACCCGACACGACTATAAATGATAAATGTAATTCCAGATAAGTCACCATATTTTAGGGCTAACAAGTATTTTCTGGTGAAGTTGAGGAGTAGTCTGGGGAAGCCGGGATATAGTCTAGAAAGTTAGAGGAAAATACTTCGAAGATGAACCTGTTCCCATGCAATAGTCAGGAATTCTTGACGATATCGAGCTGGAACAACCTGTTCTTCCTGAATACCCTAATTCAAGGCCAAAGAATTTCCTGCCGCTACCATATAATATTCATCTTTACCCGGTGATAAATAAAGCATTCGTGTCCCTTTTGATCTCTCGGAAATTTTATAAAACGGACTTTCTAGAGACCCCCAACAACCAATCTTCGCATGAATTGCTAAGGATCCAATAAGTCCAACATTTATTCCTTCAGACGTGTCAATCCAGAATAAATAGAGTTTTCCGAAAAAACCTGCTAGTGGAGGAAGACCTCCTAGGGATAAGAGACATAGGGCTAAAGAGAGAGCCAAAAAAGGATCTTTCGTGTATAATCCTGCATAATCCCGAATGTTCTCCTCAATGTTAGAAGTAGGGTGGTTGGGAGAAGACATCACTCTGTTAACAACCCAGCGGTAAATAACATAAGTTATTTATATAATATTATAAATGTATCTTTACATACTATTCAGGAGATAAAGTGGCACGGAGGACTTTCTTGGATGGAAAAATAAAAGTAGTTATAGTTAAGGTTTCAACCTTGTTCTCTATAACCGTGGCTCTTGATACCAATCTATAACACCCCCATTTTGACAAATATAGCAGCATAAGCTAATCTGGGGTATTACTTCATAGTACAACAGTCATAATCATAGAAAATGACTCGTAAAGAGACGTTTTTGTAAAATTTAATTATCATTCATTTATTCATCAGAGTCTTACAAAAAGAGAGATCCCAAAATCTAGAAACATAAAGTTTGAATGATAACAATTTAGCCATCTTCAAGTCCGTGTCACTCCATGCCATAAGATGCTTAATTACCTGAGATAAACATGCTAAAAAGTCAACACAAAGGTTGAGTGAAATTCATAGGTTTATGTTAAACAGTTTGAATACAAGTTCAATAGTGGATTACGTTGTTATACACCCATAAGTGTAATAATTGCAATGAGTACAATTATTATAGAAAACAATATTATTGCCCTAAGCTCATGACACCGAGACCTTGAGATAATCAATAATCACAAGAAGTTGCCCATCTGATATTATAGTGCCGGTATAGTCGAAATTCCGTATCATTCAAATTCTGACGGTAAAAAATACCGGACTCATTGCAATATTTAGATTAGATACAAATCTATAAATTCCAATTTACTATAAACGCTCCATAGAAGTCATTAGAGTATTCTTTCCTATCAAAATTTTTGTTCTTGGATATACCTACGCTATCGGTTTTTCCAATGAAGTCTCGCGGATACATATAATGTCAGAAGAATATGTGAGTGATTCATACACAGGCAACTTGCTTCTTTCCTTTATCAGGGGTTCTACCAATTGATATCTTTCCAAAAATATTCCAAAAAAGTCAATTTCTTGATTTGGTATCTTTCAATTTAGAAACTTAGAAAGTTCTTCTGTCAAACCCTGATCATGAACCTACAAAATCCCTCAAATTGTAACTTGATTAAATCCCAGGTATTAGTGTGGACATTCGTCTATCCCGGACTAATTTTTGAAATTGTAAGCTTATATATATTCATCGACCATGATCGAATTCTCTACAAAAAAAAAAAAAATACCATTTGTTGCTGCGCATTACAAGTCCATCAAAATAAAACCTACAATGAATGGATTTTGGATCTATAATCTTTGACTGGAATCATATGAGATAGGTAGAATAAAAATTTATACTGAACTTTAATTGTCATTTTAAAAGATGCAAAAACCGAAACAGAATGAAAAAACAGTCCTAGAAACCCAATTCTCCCCACCTTAAGCTTAGAATGCTTTGGGATTTTAATAATCAAAACTATTAATATTAAGTTTCTTTTTCTTATATTATAATGTATAATGTATAATAATAACGGCCAAAAGATATTCTAATCCTACTCAATATCGAATACCAAAGAACTGTATGAATGTTAGAATTATTACTATATTATTATTAACGCGGTATACTAATCTAGATCTCCGATTCTTCCTCTCTTCTTTTATGCCGCTCTTGTCCTGTCGTGTCGTTAATTGACAGTATGACTTAGGCGTCAATGATAAATTGACCGAACAAATCATAGTTTGGAAAACCACCTAGAATCTCCTGCGAGTGAAGGATCTTGGATCCAACGCATAACCCTTTTGGAATCAAAAAGATAAAGGACGAGAAAGACCAATGAATCCAGTTTCAAAGATTGTATAGTTAATGTAAAGTTTTGATTACCATTAACTCAGAATAGTTAACGAGTTTTTCCGTTTATTTATATCCATGCATCACCAAATCCTAAGCTCTAGGGCCTGAAGTTTATATTAATGTTAAGGTGGCCTTGAGTTATCTATGGTATTTGTCTTATTACCTATTTTAGTTGAATTTATAATGCAGGTGGCATAGGCCCCTATGGTCCAGTGGTTACGAACGAACCTCTCATCCTTCACGGAGAGCAAGCGAGGGTTTCAAGTCCCTCTGGGGTATAACCAATACAAAGCGATTGAGTGGATTTCCTATCAAGTGACCGTATTGTCAGTCCTTCTATTAGTCTACGCAGAAGAGACTTCCTATTGTTATTTTTATCAAGATGTTTTTTTTTCAAGAGATATGTATTTGTCAAGACACTTGGGAGACGAAAGGAGTTGATTATGAACGTCTAAAAATGAATTAGGGCCCGTTGGGTCGATGCCCGAGTGGTTAATGGGACGGACTGTAAAATCGTTGGCAATAAGTCTAACGCTGGTTCAAATCCAGCTCGCCACATTCGCCAATCTACTATCAGATGGTATAACAATCTTGTTCTTAAGAAATACCTGATACAAGACAAGAGAATAAAAAAAAAGAATCTAAATTTTCTGGGCTCGATCTCTTCTTATTTCCCTGGGATTGTAGTTCAATAGCTAGAGCACCGCCCTGATCAAGGCGGAGTTACGTTTCGAGCCCCGTCAAGTCCCCGACGGACCAATAAGTCCATCAATTCGCCCATCCATTTTCTGTGAAATGAAGGGACAGCGAGAATAATTGAATCCGAGGGTTTCCCTCTTTTTTTTTTCAGGAATTCTCTCGGTCGACACACCCTACACTAAAATGAAAATAACTAAAGAATAGTGAAGTTGACAGAATATTTTCATCTTTCTTCTGCGCGACTCGTCTTTCTCATACTTCTTTGTTTGTCTTCCCAAAGAAGAGAGGATCACTAAATTTATAACCTAATTCCTGTCTTTTCCGACTTGCGCTGTATGTTTGTTGGTGGGGTTTTGTAGTTAATGGAAACAGACGGGTTAGATTATACTTCATTGGATGGTTCTACAAGGAAGACCTAAGGTGGGTTATACAAAAGAAAGAACAGAAAAGAAGGATAAATTAAAGGCATTTTTGATTGGTCTGGGAATCCTATCTTGGATTCGGTATGGATAAAAGATCTTCATATGTTATATACTATTAATTCTCCACGACGAATTAATTTAATAGCTCATAATATTTTATTGCATGATATTGATCCGATTCAATAATCATCGATGGGTAATGCATTCAAATTGAAATGACAGTGAAAGATTTATCATCTCTATGGGAATTGAATCCCGAGTTATTGGTATTGTGAAATAAAAAAAAACCGATGAGATTTATGAAGTAAATATTCCTGCATTTATAGCTACTGCACTGTTCATTTTAGTTCCTACTGCTTTCTACTTATAATTTTAACTAAAAAAAAACTGTAAGTCAGAAAATAATTAATTAATTACTTAATATGAAACGCAGACTTCTAGAAGTTCTTTTGAAAATCAAAAGAAAAGTATTCTATTTTGCTGAAATCAAGGGAGCTATAAATCGGCGATATTCATGAGATCCGAGAGTATGGTAATAAGAATTCTTTCTTACTTACCATACTCTCTATTAGTGTTATAAGTAGTGTATACAAGTTACTTGACTTTCTAAAAAAAGGGTATACTATAATTAACATTTATCTTCAATTCATCTATGTAGTTATTAATCCATAACTGTAATTGACGTAGGACCCAATCTTTTCTTTCATACATTTTTTATGAGTACATTTATATTGCAATGAATCGAAATAATTGTTTAACTGTTATAGAATAAAATTTCTCCACTAGAATCTAATGGCATCTCGAAATGAAGATATATTTATTTGAAATTTTCTCTATTAAATAAAGAATGCGTGTGCAGAACGACTACAAAACAATTGATACCTTTTCATTTCCTCAAACTAAATTAGGAGTGCTAAGTCTAAAGTCCCTTCTTCCCATATCTATACGAGTGAAAGGTGAAAAGTAAAGACTAACCATTAAAGCAGACCAAGCGAGACTTTACTATATCCATGAAATTAGTCCCTTAATCTCATGATTGATATTATTCCATTATTGCTCACTTAATAATATAAGAATAATGGTCCAGAGTCCAAAAAGGGATTCTGGGCGAACACTATTAAATGGGACAATAAAATAAATAATATTTTAAAAATTCCTATATGATTTATAATCCGTACCCTTTCCCGATTGTCTCTCTGAAGGAGTTGGGAGATAGTATATTATACTCTTGACGAGGGGTCAAATTTGTTTTTTTCTTTTTTTTCTATAAACTATAAAAGGTAAATTATCTATCCAATCTCAATCTAATAGTGATTGAATGCCTGAACACTGATCAGAGATTTCTGGCGATCTATAATACGTAATTACAGTATAAGAAAGTACTTCCCACTAGTATGGAATTATCGCCGGTTATCCAATGTAATTAAAGACCCATACAATAGACATACTTTAGCAGTAGAAAGAGAATCTTGGAAGTCTTTGCTCGACCATATACTCTTTCTTGAATTAGAGATTCAAAGATTTCCAAATCTTTTACAAAATCCCCAAACATCAAAAAAATAGCGGAATAGAATAAGAAATTTCGATTCGTTTGTTGATGAGCGGCTCCCGTGCTTTGAACTGGGGAAAAAGGATTTGCAGTCCCCCGCCTTACCACTCGGCCATGCCGCCAAAACGATACACATACACAATAGGATCAAAATTTCCCTTTTTGAGTTGGATTAGTAAACTTGAGTTTATTGTACTTGCATCCCTTTTTAATCCTAATCCTTTTTTCTAAATTTATAAAAATTAGAAAAGAAACAGTTTTTCCCCTTTTTATTGCATTTGATCTGCCCCTTCGATTGATTGTAAAAAGTATCTCAAAACAACAACAAACTGTCCACTCACTTTTATATTGAAATTATATTTTCACTCAAAAAGAGCCTAAATGTTAATGAACCATGTAACTATATATTGACTGAGAATTCGTGAATTATTCTTGGATTTGAATATCAATTTTGTTGCCTAATAGGACATAAGAATATAAAAATTTTTTTGATACAATACTTAATTGATTTTTTTTAATCCAAAATCCTCGCATTTCCATTATAACACAAATGATAGGTATATGTCAACCCAGAACAGATATTCTTATACAGATACCAATTTGGTATAGTATGTTGCCTAAAAGATAAAGGGAATTCGTGAACAAAAAAAGGCAGGCTGGGTATTGACCGGGCCAAGGCCTCAAAAGGCACTACGAACAAAATAAAAGAAAGAAGGTCTCTTTAATTTCTCTTTCTATTTTGATCTTCGAGGGCATCTAAATGGAATTGCTAATTAGTATAATAACGATAAGAATGTGAAAGAAATACTTTCTTTAATCCTTACTTGATGTGTAATGTAACATAAGTAAGTATCTTTTTCATTGGGAGAGATGGCTGAGTGGAACGAAGCGCGGATAGGCTAATACCCGTTGTAACGAGTTATTCGTACCGAGGGTTTCGAATCCCTCTCTTCCCGTTTCCTTAGGAGTTTGCCATTTTTTCTTTCATAATTTTGTGCAAACAACCCTTTTTAGTTTTTCCTTGTTAAATGTGTGGAAATAGCTAAAAAAAATAAATCTTAAGAAAAATGATAAAATCCAAGTAATAAAAACAAAAAAATTATTCTCCGTCCAGGATTACGTCCTGGATCATTGGATAGGAATCCAAAGATGAAGAGAGAAACAAAGAATATTACTAGCGTATAAACGAAAAGTTTGAGAGTAAGCATTACACAACCTCCAAGATCATTTTTTGAAAAAGAAAAACGAGAAAAGACAATAGATCCTCCATTTTTATATCACATATCCTATTTTGACACCAAGAAAAGAATTCTAGAAATAGAAAAGAATGGTCAGAAATTCAAATGAAGTTGAAATTTGTAATAAGAGTCTTTGATTACCCCAAATCACTTTCATACCCAAATTAGATATTGTAAGGGACCCGAAGCTAATAAGGTATTTCGCCGTAAAAAGGATTCAAATCAGGAAATAGGGCGTCTCGCGGCTATCCGAGAATTTCAATGTTTGAATCGAAGGTTCATACTGTCAGACTTATTTGATCTTATCAATTGTTATAATTTTTCTCGAATAAATATGAATTTTCTAGGATAGTATTAAAGATCTTATCGAAAACTTACAGCAGCTTGCCAAACAAAGGCTAAAAGAAAAAAGAACAGGGGTATGACTGGCATAAAATCGACGATTGGATTCAAAAAAGCATAGGCTTCGGGCAATTTGGCCAATAAAAGACTACTCGGATAAAAGGGAGAATTAAGACAGATCAAACTAAAGATATTAAGCATAACAGACATTTTTTCGTCGAGATAATTGCATTTTGATTGAGTTATTGATATAAGGAAAAATGAAGTAAAGTAAGGTAGACAAAAATCCTTCTTTTTCCGGTCAATCAAAAATCCTCCGATTCTCAAAGAAGAATAGAAAAAATCATACTTTCATACAATATCTTAATTGAATAATATGTAATCATCAATAAATTCCGTTGAATTAATTCTAGATATACACATGCCAAAATCCTAGCACGAATCTATAAATAGATTCTATAAAGAATAAAGATTTTATCTATATAGTTGAACTGGAATTGACGAACACTTAATACCAATATTATTCTTTAATAGTATAAGTATCCAATAAAAATAGAAATGGGGCGTAGCCAAGCGGTAAGGCAACGGGTTTTGGTCCCGCTATTCGGAGGTTCGAATCCTTCCGTCCCAGAGCATATCCATTGTATTCCAATACTTCTTTTTTGTTCAACAAGGTTCTGTTTCAAGGTTTGGATAGACTTTTTTTATTCTTTGCGGAATCATATCTGAGTTTTTCACAAACCAAACTAAATCGAGTTCAAATGACACGCAAAAGCAACTGAACCCTTTTGTAACCCATAGAAAATGGGGCATAGATCACAGTTGGAGAAAGATTACTTAACCTCAGGTTAAAAAAATATGAAAATACATATAAAAGAGGAAGTGCTTAGACTATAGGTATGTATGGTTATCCTATTTCAGTGACAATAGTGTTTCCATTTTTGTGAAAATGAAATTGGATCCCTAAAATATCAAAATTAAAATATTTAACAATGATATTTCTTTTTATTGTTCGATCCATTTAGCTTATTTGCTTTGCATCATTGACAATTCAATTTGAAAAAAAAAAAAAAACACACACACACACACAGAGATCTTGCTTTTTTATGATAATAAAAAGGAGTAAAACTTGACTCAAATAATGATGTAGAAGTAGAAAACTTTTTCAACTATCAAGATTTGTAATGATTCCTTCTAGGTTGGGAAGTTGGAAATGGTCAGTCTATCTTATTGAGTCACTTGAAGAGACAGAGTCAAATAGAATTTATTTATTTTATTTGTGCAATTTCTGTTAGTTATGTTATTTCTATATTTTGATTTGTTAATATTTCTGTTAGATTTTTTTTTGAGATAGATATTTATAGAAAAATCTTCTATTCAGACAAAAAAAGACGTCATTTTGCTAAAATTTCTTCAGAAAAATCTTTATTATCTATGTTATTAAATATTTAAATATAAATAACTATGTCTCTGTACCGACTGAACCAATGACTATTCATGATTCCATAATTGAATCAATTCCATACTGGTTCCAAATTAGAGGAATGTTATGGTAAAACTTCGTTTAAAACGATGTGGTAGAAAGCAACGTGCGACTTGAAGGACACGATCCGGTGTGGATTCTTATTGTTACATCCACCATTTTATATAGGAATGAAGGTGCTCTTGGCTCGACGTCGTTTGTTCTATTCTACTAGAACCCTTCTTTTTTTATTGGGTTCTAATGTAAATAGTTCATGATGGAGCTCGAGTAGAAAGTATTTATTAATTTCTCAGGGGCAACGATCTAGGGTTAATGCCAATTAATAAATTGGAACAACTTCGTAAGTATATCTTCGATATAGAAATCGAAAGGATTCCATTCGAACAAATTTTCAAAATTGTTGGAACGGCTAAAACTTTTTCGATCGACAGTGTATCGCGCGTGAATCAACCTCGGTATGATTCTTTGATAGAAAGAAATCCCAAAAGGGGTATGTTGCTACCATTTTGAAAGGATTAAGAAGCACCGAAGTAATGTCTAAACCCAATGATTTAAAACAAAAATAAAGGATCCCAGAACAAGGAAACACCACTTCAATTGTCTCACGGAAAGAATCCAAATCAATTTTAAACGAGACAAAAACGGTGGGTTAAAGACCACTCAATAAAAAAATAAATAAAAAATCAAACACAACACAATACTTAAAGGAAAAATCTTAATATATTGTGAAAATATTTTATTATTAATTATATATTCAACTTGAGTTATGAGTACAAATGGATTTTTTTTTTTTCAGGAGGAAGCAAAATAAAACTTACTAGAGTTATATTGGAAATTTGAAAAAGATATTATAGACTAATTCAATTTTAAACAGATTTTCTATTTATTTCGAATTTTATCCATAGACAAAACATCATTTTTTCTCGAGCCGTACGAGGAGAAAACTTCCTATACGGTTCTAGGGGGGGGGTTCTTTTTCATCTACATCTATCCCGATGAGCCGTCTATCGAATCGTTGCAATTGATGTTCGATCCCGAAGAGAAGGAAGAGATCTTCAGAAAGTGTAGACAATTCCTGATGGACTAAGAGACTCCTCCTACCCTCATAGCGGCACACATCGCGAAAACACTTAATTATACAACTTACAACTGCACTCAACCACTTAAAGCCTCATATCTGCACTGATTTCACTTTATAACTCTACACCACTACATCGTACCCCTAGCTACAACGAACGCCTTGGATCATACAGTTATACACACAGACACAAATGTGACACATCCACAGAGCCTCACTAATAATCAATAGATCGTCTTACGCGCTAACAGCAACTCGCGATGAAGAGCAAACAGATATGCCTAACATATGGCAATGCAAAATTACAGAAGTGCGATACCATGAGAACAAAGAGGCATAGAGGAGAAGGTGTGTGAAGTGCACATATATCTGCACTCCTGATACCTTATAAAAGATCATAACACTTTATTCCAGACAGAGACACTATGAAACCATAGACATATATATAGGTACTTTCTCTAACTTGTATACACCATTCTGATCTTCGCTCATTCTCCTTCTAGTCATATATTCCTATCTATTCATTATAAGAGTCCGAGTACAACTATATACACTGAGGTATCATGAGATC
>BQNB010068374.1:0-2500 GCA_026074375.1 Tanacetum coccineum | reverse complement strand
ATTCTATCAAAAAAGATTCTATAAAACAATGATAACTAGATACGAATAGAAGAAGAAAAGAATAGAAGAAGAAAAAAAGGAAACAAAAAAACATAGTATAGAAAAGATATCCAAAATGATATAGAAATCATTATCCTACCCTTATTTTTTATTTCTTTAATTTCATTTTATTTTATTAGGGCAAAACCTCTGCCTTTTTAAAAATATCCTCTTCCTGTAGGCTGAGCACCTTTTTCAAGGAAATAGAGAATAGCGGGAACGTTTAAATAAGTTTGATTCTTGATCGGATCATAAAAACCCACTTTCTGAAGATCTCTTCCTTCTCTTCGAGATCGAACATCAATTGCAACGATTCGATAGACGGCTCATCGGGATAGATGTAGATGAAAAAGAACCCCCCCTAGAACCGTATAGGAAGTTTTCTCCTCGTACGGCTCGAGAAAAAATGATGTTTTGTCTATGGATAAAATTAAAATTAGAATAAATAGAAAATCTGTAAAATGAATTAGTCTATAATATCATTTCAAATTTTAATTTAACTCATAGTCAGTTTTATTTAGCTTCCTTCCTGAAGAAAAAAAATTATTTGTACTCATAACTCAAGTTGAATATATAATAATAATAAAATAATTCTCAAATATATTAAAGATTTTAAGATATTTTTTTATTGAGTGGTCTTTAACCCATCGTTTTTGTCTCGTTAAAATTGATTTGGATTCTTTATTCGGATCTATGAGACAATTGAAGTGGTGTTTCCTTGTTATGGGATCCTTTATTTTTGTTTTAAATCATTGGGTTTAGACATTACTTCGGTGCTTCTTAATCCTTTCAAAATGGTAGCTACATACCTCTTTTGGGATTTCTTTCAATTAAAAAATCATACCGAGGTTGATTCATGCGTGATACACTGTCGATCGAAAAAGTTTTAGCCGTTCCAACAATTTTGAAAATTTGTTCGAATGGAATCCTTTCGATTTCTATATCGAAGATATACTTACGAAGTTGTTCCAATTTATTAATTGGCATTAACCCTAGATCGTTGCCCTTGAGAAATTAATAAATACTTTCTACTCGAGCTCCATCATGAACTATTTACATTAGAACCCAATAAAAAAGAAGGGTTCTAGTAGAATAGAACAAACGACGTCGAGCCAAGAGCACCTTAGTTCCTATATAAAATGGTGGATGTAACAATAAGAATCCACACCAGATCGTTTCGCGATAACTATGATGCATTAAAGGTGAATAGAAAAGATAATGAGGATACTTCATGATCAATGAGACTCTATTGAATTGATTTTGGTAATAAATGCTATATGTTTTACAATAGAAAACATGTATTATAAGTAATAATTTAATATCTACAAAGTACTTATTTAAAAAAAACAAATACATAAATCATGTTGCTTTATGAGTAGATCCTCTCATCCCATATTTCTATGGCTCCAATGGTTGCTTGCTTTTCTTCGGTGAGCGTGAGGTGAGAACTCATCCATTTACCAAATAGGTGTTTCCACTTTTAAGAAAACTAAAAAGGTAAGAATCTAATACTACATAAAGTGAAATAAAAATTTATACTGCAATGCACTAAATATTTACACTATGATGCAACAAAACTAAGATCAAGCCTAAACCAAGAAGACTCCACACGCTTAGTCTAACACTGTTGAGTTCAGGTCAAACTCAACCCGGCTCAAGGGGCCACCACACACGACACATCAGATAGAAGCTCCTTTACATGGATAATATCAAATTAACAAAAGCTAATTACTTAAAGACTCCTCACCTTTTTATAACTTTAGGGGGGAGAGCTTTGTGCACAAAATTCCGTTAAATCAGCAAAAGATACATGTGCATTTCAAGTATTAAATCGTCAATGCAAAATAATAAGATTAAGAGAAAAAAATAACCCATCCATCCAACATTCTGTTAGACTTCAAAAGCCCTATATATAATATTAAGTAGGGTTTTTAGATAGACAGGTTACTAAACTATCAACTTTTATTCGCCTAAGTTACTAAACTTTTTTTTTGTTCATTTGGGTTACTGGTCTATCGAAGTTTGACTTTAAGGTTACCGAACAACAAAAGTGTGTTCATTCAGGTTACCTCGTATACTGGCAACCGAGATATTATGTTTTGACCTTCTCCACGTCAGCTTTTTGTGGGCCCAATTATCCAACTCAGAAACTTATCAGGTTATTTGACATGTATGTTACTCAACTTTACGAATTTGTTCGCTTAAGTTACTAAACTTTGTTGTTTTGTTCATCTAAAAATACCTCTAGAAAATACATGTTTTTATACACGTTTTTATCCATGTTTTTATTTGCATTTTTATAAGCACTTTTTTATACACGCTTTTATACACACATTGTATACAAGTTTTTATACACACATTTTATACGTTTTTATACCCATAATTATACACACACACACACACACACACACACACACACACATATATATATATATATATATATATATATATATATATATAT
>BQNB010068373.1:0-32047 GCA_026074375.1 Tanacetum coccineum | reverse complement strand
CCATCCTAAAGGTTCTAGGTTTCACTCCTAGCGAGGCTTGAGTCATGGTATTATACTACGTGGCACTCTTTGAGTGGTCCAAGTGGCGACCCAACCCGACCCCAGCCGAGCTTGACCCGATCCAGACGCAAAGTTGACCCGGCGTTAACTGTCGTTGACCACTGTTGACCGGTGGTTGACTAGTGGTCCGGCGGTGATTGCCCGGTGGTCCGGAGGCGGAGTTACGGAGAAGCTGCGATGGTCCGGCGGTGGTTTACGACGGTTCGTCGCCGTTGACCGTCGTTGGCCACCGTTGACTGGTGGCTCTGACGACGACTCCGGTGACAGCTGCCCACTTATAATATGACACGTGGCGACCGCTGGCCAATGCAGCCTACCACGTGTCATTCAAATCATTGAATCCTAGGTTGCTGGTTTGGCAGGCGTACGAGGTGGCAGCAAGCTCGGGATCTGAACCAATCATTGGCTCGGATAAGGACGCTTCTGGAAGCCCACGTGGCAGCAGCTCAGTGGAGGAAAAGGAAATATGACAACTGTTGTGTGAGGTCTTGAATTCAGGATCAATAAGCAATAAAGTGTTTAGTCTAGAGAGAGAAAGTAGAAAGTAGAGAGAGAAAGAGGTAGGAGGAGGATTAGAGAAAAATAAGAATGAGATTAGTAACAATCTCCCCTTAAAGGATGATCATTGAGATCTCTCTTTGATTGCATAAATGATCATCATTTTCTTATTCGTAACAATCTCCCCCTAAAGGATGATCATTGAGATCTCTCTTGTGACCTTGATCTTTAAACTTTAATGTTTGTTTGTCTTGAGTCTTGTTGTGTAATAGTGGTCTTGTTCCAATCATGCTCTAGTGATCTTGATCTTTCCATTTTCCTTTTTGTCTTTTCCTTTGAAATCTTTCTATATCGTGAATCCATCTTGATTTATCTTATAAAGCTTCTGACCAACATACTCATACTTTCTTGACAGCTTACAATCTTCCTCATGTAGAACTTTAATCTTGATCAACAACTTGATGATTTTTCTTTGATTTATCAGAGTTGCGGAAGTGTATCATTTGGAACCTTTTTGAATGTTCTGAACAAATTTGAAAAATAGTTACGTCAAAGTAAGTTGATATCTAAAACGTATGGTCAGTAGATTGCTCACTCCTCATCCTGTTAATTTCAGGAAACGGTCGTAACCAGACACAATCTTCACCATTTGCTCGTTTATCGATATAAACACACTTGTCAACAACTACTTTTAAATCGATTATTATTCATTTGTTCAAAACATTTTCCTTTATACTCCACCTCAATAATAAAACACTTCATTTTGTATGTCACCGCAGTTATATTGAGGGATAGAGTTAAGATGCCTTGGTATATCACTGAAGAACCACTTTTGAATCCACTGAATGTTTTGGATACATAAATTTTGACTTTTATAAGATGTATCCAACAACATTAAACACATTTTATTTTTAAAAACTCCCCCTCAAAAATTGATCCATTTATAAAAATGATTCGAATTTTCAAAGTATTGAGAGAAGGGAGTGTTGAACACACAATTTTTGAAAGATTTTGAAAAATCTTTTTCATAAAATCTTGAAAAATTGTGTTCAACATTTTCAAAAGCATTTACTTGAGCTAAACTCAAGTCCGAGAAGGTGAAAGCTTCTCGTTGTTAGGATAAATGTACAAAAATGTACACTTTCCTTTATTTGAAGAACGAGTCCTAAGCTGACATTTACTTAGAAGTCGTATGTCCCGAGCACACTTTTTGAAAAGATGTTGATAAAAAATTGCTCGGGACAAAGAAGATTTCTCTTCTTTTAAAGATAAAGCGCACTGAAGCGTACACTTTCCTTTTATTTAAAAACCGGGTTATAAGCTGACATTTGATTACAAACCATCAACATCGAATTTAGACAACAACCTTTGGAACCCATTTAAGCACGGTGCTAACGGGTTTGCCAAGTGTTGAAAACCATTTTGAAGTTGTGTCAATTCGATGTAAAGATGTTGAGTTCCAACGAGGGCTTGAAACCGGTGTTTCATTTGAAAACAGCGCTCGTGGAATCAACGTAGATTTGAAATTCCTCTTGATTTTCCATTCATTTTTGAAACTCGATGTTTCATGTGAATTTTTAAATCTTGTCGATGAAGAAAATTTCCATTTATTGTTACCATTTGAAGTATCATTCTGGAAATTCGTTTTTGAAGCGTTTGACAATCTTCCATTGTTTTTGTTTTTCAAAGCCAAGTCATTCTTGTTTTGCAGTAAAAACATTTCTGATTTGGAATATTTGAAAGTTTTCAAATGACTTTGCTTTGGTCTCCACACTTGGTTTACCGGTGTAAAACGAGAGTGTGGATCAAAAACTTGATTCTTTCCTTTTAAAGTTCTTGTCTTAAAACTCTTTTGAGAAGTAGATGCTTCAAAAGTTTGAGATTCCTTAATTGGCCTCCACACTTGTTTTACCGGTGTAAAACAAGAATAAGTTGTTTCAAAAGATTGATGCTTTGCATTTGAAGCTCTTTTCTTAAAACCCTTTTGAGGAGTAAGTGTTTCAAAACTTTGAGAATTCTTAGAAAACTTCCTATCTTTTTGCAAAGAATAGGTTGTAAACTGAGAAACCCTTCTTGAAAATGGTTTTGAGGATTCACCCGTGTGAACCTTTGCTGAAACACTTTCTCTAGGTTTTGAAGATTTTGAAACATTGGTTTCCCTCCTTTTCCGATTAAGAGAATCAAACTTTACTTTCAAAGCATTATACAAAGTTCTCAACTCATGATATTCTTTTTGACAAGAATGAATATCTTGTGATGCCAATTTTGATTCCAAAGATGCAATTCTTTTCAAAAACTGATCTTTTTCATTTTTAGGCAAAGACTGTGCAGTGACTGGTTTTGACAAACTCTTTTGCATATCAACTTTGGGAGTAAACCATGATTTTGAAATTTGAGAGTTTATCAACAATTTATCAGCTGGTGGTTTTCCCAAAATTGAATGTTTATCAAACTTAGTTTTCACAAACTTTCCTTTCAGATTTTCCAATTGAGTTCTTAAATGATTAATTTCTTTCAAAAATTAATCCTTTTCAGCTTTAGAATCATCAACCTTACGAGCCAATTGTCGTTCAAGAACAACTTTCATTTTTTCAAGTTTTTCAAAATACGCCTCAAATTTAGCAGTTCTGTTGGACAATTCAAGCTTGATAGCATTAAAAATCTTTTGTTTGTTGAGTTAACACCTTTTCCAGCTCATCAATCTTTATTTGAAAAACACTTGTTTTGTGTTCAAAAAGATGTTGTTTCTCCCCCGGTGTCTTTTTGAAAAATTTAATCTTTTCTAAAATATTACTGAACTTTGTTTCAGCAAATTCAAACAATTGACACTTCAGATTTTCTGCCTCTTTTTGTGTTACATTTGAAGTTTTTGTTTGAACCCGTGACTTTTTGATTGAATCAAATAAGTTTTTGTGAGTAAACTTCAAGTGTTCATTCTCCTTAATTAATGATGCCACTCAATATTCCGGCTCAATGTTTTTAGTTTCAATTTCATCAAAATTGTCCTTAACTTTGACTTCATCACATTGATTTGTCTAAACCTTTGACCTTTGAACCGATTCAAACAAATCTTTATAATTCTGTTTCAAATGAGCATTCTCGAGTTGTAATGATGCCATAAAATTCTCATTTTCTTTTTGAATTGTTTTCAAAGAATTATTTTCTCGAGACTTGTGTTGAAGTGCGATTTCAAAAGCAATACTCTTTGCCTCAAATTTTGACAAATCTTTTTCCAATTCAACAATTCTTTTTGACAATTCCTGTGTGACTCCAAATGCATCATTACAATCTGTATCAGCTGTTTTACTCTCATTTGTAACATCGTTTGACTCTTTTGAAATTCTGTCAATTTCATCATGTAAATCCTTATTCATTATTTCCATACAAGAGGTTATGACAAGATTCTTGATATCTTCAGCTAAGGATGCTTCCAAGAGTTGATCTTTTAAAAGCTCATTTTGTTTCTCTAGATCATTAAGCTTACTTTCTGTCGACTCAAAAACATCTTTCATTTCTTTTATATCCCTTTGAAATAGATTATGAAAGAATTCAAGATAAACCTTCATCTCATTAAGAATTGGTTTAACTTGATCTTGACAAAAATTATTGATTTGTATCTCTGTCGGTGATGTGTAAAAAATGCTTGCTCTTTTACAGTTCTTTTGTATTAGCATAGTCAGCTTTTCAAAACAAACTTTTATCTTGTCTAATTATTTGATCAAAGGTGACTCACTTGACATATTTTTTGATACCGGAATCTTAACCGAGGGAATAGAAGAAGATGGAAAATATTTTTGCTCGACATAAAGCTCTTTTTGAGGAACAAAATCTTTATAAAGCGCATTTATTTTTTTGTATTTAATTGTCCAACAATTTTGTTTATTTACAACAGCAATTGGATCATTTATTTTTTCGGTCATTTTTTGTTGACTTTTGAAAGCATCCTTAAAAGTTTCCTCAGAATCAAACACATGCAGTTGTTCACTCTTATTACACAGTTCATAAGCATTATACAACTTAGGAATTTTGGCGTAAGCTTGTGAAAGAACATAAGGACTGTTATATCCCAAACCCGACTTATGTGAGTTGTCCCGAAAAGCTTTTTGTTCATTTGTAAGCAACCGAAGTGTGTCAGTTGATTTGCCCATTTTACAAACAACGTTTTCAAGATCTTTGATTTTAGCTTGTAACTGAAAAATATCATTAAGATATTTTTCCTCTTTGTCACGCTGTGTTTGTTTAAAAATCGTTTGTGTCTTTTGATATTCCTCTTTTTGTCTTTTGTGATCTTTGACATCTAACTCTAATTTATCTCGTTGTTTTTTGAGATCTCGAATGATATCTCGATCACGAACCAATTGAGACTGAGCTTGTTTATTATAACGTTTTGCCCGTTCATCAGCTTCAAGAAATTCGTTGAGATAATTATTATCCTTGTTAATACCTTCCAAAATCCGATTCCTTTCCTTATACAACTCAAGCTGACTAGTCAAATGCGTGTTTTGTTGTTGGACTTTTTGAGCAAATAATTGTTGTTTCTCAGCTTCCTGAGCTAAGCGTATTATTTCCTCGTTTGATCCCATTTTCCCTATTTATCTCAACGAACCCGAGAAATTTTCAACACAATCCCAAAAATTCAATCCAAATTATCAATCACTTTCGGATATTATTTTTGCAGATTTAAAAAAATAAATTGTGACACAAAATTATATCACACATGTATGTATCTCGGAAGATTATGAAGTGAAAACTTTGAACACAAATTGTGACACGCGCTTTTGAATATCAGTTATACCTGGCCCAAGTCTCTTGTTTGATTAAAGCCCAACCCAAAAATTCTAACCCTAAAAACAATTGATATATAACTTTGTTTACTCTCAACCCTAACCCTACACACATCAAACACACGCCTCCACTTATAAGGTTTTACTTGGTCACACAAAAACTATTCACTCTCTGACCCACTCACACGATACAAATCTTAGTTAACAAAATAAAAGATAATCCCTATCTCTCAAACTTATCTCTTTTCTTTCTTATTGATATCTTCTCACAGACACAACTCACACAGATATGTCTCTCTCAACACTAAAAAATCTCACAACCCTTTTTCTTTCGATTTTGAGTTACAAGATGCTCTACACAGGTATGTTTTTATTTTCTTTTGAAGCTTTCATTATTAGACCGAAACAAAACGTGAGTCTTGAACACTCTTGATCAAGATTTTCTTTATGCTCTTCAAATATTGAAAGAAGTTAAGCTTCAAAATTAGTTTATAAATCGAAACACAAGAGAGGTTTGAACACGTTGTTGTTCTTGTCTTTTCTTTTGAAATTCGAAAATAAAAAAAATGAAGTGAAGACTTCAACAAGATCAATGATGAAATGGGTTTTTGTGTTTTGGATCTCTTATGGTCTTGTTGTCCTCTGGAACAAACACAAAAATGAAACTAAGATCTATGAAAAATGAGACAAAATGAGAGATTTGCACACGGTGTTGTTCTTGTTCTTTCTTTGAGGGTTTCAAAAATCAAATGAAGTAAAAGCTTTGAAATTAGATCTATGATGAAAAATGCTTAGCTTTTGTGAATCTTTATGGTTCGATTATAAGTTGAGCAGTTTCTGAGATTATTTATTTTGCATTTTATTTGTCGTTGATTGTGAAAAAGTGATGATGAGGATGGGATTTAGATCGAGTTTGATGTTGATGTGGTGGATTTAATGGAAAATCTTGTTGAACCACAACCGGTTACTAAAAAATCTATGATGAATATCTTTTGTGAGGTTTGATCTGTTAAAGGTCTATGGATCTTGATATACACACAAAGATAAAGCTGAGATTTAACTTTTCTTTTAGTTTTCCGTTTTCAAACTCGGTAACGATTTCCAAAAATGATCTTTTGACGAAATTTAAACAGATCAGTGATGATTTTCTTATGTGTTCTTGATCTATAAGGTCTTGAAAATCATTGTTAACCACAAAGAAAACTGAGATCTTGTCGAAAATGAGTTATGTTTGATTTCGAGTTTGGTTCCGAGATTTGTTTTGGATATGTGATGACTTAGCTTTTTGTGTGATATCATCTTTTAAAGATTGTGACTCTATTGTTATACACACAAAAAGAAAACTGATATCCAACTCTTCTTTTTCAATTCCAAACTCGATAACACCGAGTATGATTTGTGTAACTGTTTTAATCTGAGTTTGACCAGTCAAACCATTTTGTAACAAACTTTTTACTGAATTTGGTTTTTATAACAACTTTTACTGATTTTGACCTTAAAAAGCTGCTGAATATCAAAAATAAGCACGAAGTAAGCAAATTTTATACTAATCTTGCCAATATTCTTACGATAAAACAGTAAGCAATCAATCTTGGTTGCATAAAACACAATCGAAATTAGCTCAATAAGCACAAAATAAGCTCAAATAAGCAGATTTGACTCGATAAGCACACGAAAATCAGAATAAGCTAAAAATGAAACAATAAGCAAACTCGAACTTAACCAAAATAAGCACAGCAAATCAGGACCGAAAAAGCATAAAATAAGCTCAAAATAAGCTGCTGAAATAAGCTGACATAATAAGCTGTCTGAATAAGCTCTCCAAAACAACACTAAATCGCTCATGCTGCTCTGATACCACTTGTGAGGTCTTGAATTCAGGATCAATAAGCAATAGAGTGTTTAGTCTAGAGAGAGAAAGATTAGAAAGTAGAGAGAGAAAGAGGGAGGAGGAGG
Organism: Tanacetum coccineum; assembly: GCA_026074375.1. Lineage (NCBI taxonomy): Eukaryota > Viridiplantae > Streptophyta > Magnoliopsida > Asterales > Asteraceae > Tanacetum > Tanacetum coccineum. The sequence goes on along the minus strand of BQNB010068373.1, from coordinate 24,749 downwards.
ATTAGAGAAAATGATATTAGATTAATTAGAATACACACACCTCACTAATGAGGAGGTGATGGGGTATTTATACCCATTTTACAAGTATGAGCAAGGTGCTCTTGTCTTTTAGACTTTGGCTATTTAGCCAGGTTTCGTGACTTATTTTAGTCACGAACCTTTCATCTAACCTATTATACAATATTATTTTTCTAATTATTACAAGACTCGATCTCAATAAGATCGCCACTTTTTATCATTCCTAACAGATTGTTTCATCATGATTCCACATCACCGCTATCCCCTAATCATCCACTTACTCGGACAACACCCACCCCTACACCTTCTCGAGCTTTTTCTACCGTAGTACTACATGTATGACCATGCATACTCAGCCTACCCTGTCACCTGGCTACTCAGCCAATTTGACAGAGGCGATGACCCTATCAACATCATCTTTTCGTAAGAGGTACATATCATCTTACAAGACCTATTCCTCATTAGCTTCACTAGCATCATCTCTAACCCTTCCTATACGGAATAGGTATCAGGGTACTTCAAAGCCGATATTAGATATTGAGACTGAGGGCGACGAGTCGGAGGATGAGGGCACCGGCTCGGAGAGTGAGGAGTTAGAGGAAGAGGGTCCCGGCTTAGAGGGAGAGGAGGTTGCATTTAAGGATCAGCAGCAGAAGGCAGTCCTGGTTGAGGGTACAGCCGCAGATGAGCCTAGAGGTTTAGGATATAAGGCGGCTAGGCGTCGTGCCCTAGAGTTAGCTGAGGGCCCTGAGCCCAGTACGTTTGAGATAGGACAGAGTTCTAGGTTCATGCCAGACCAGCAGGTAGCAGACTAGACTCCTAGGTTACCTACTCGTCCTATATGGGTTGACCCCGAGGATGGTACAGTTTATCTAAACATCGAGTTTAACCTTCCATCCTGCGCCCTAGTTCAGATTCTAGCATTACCTGAGTGGTCATTTGGTTCCTTACATGTTTCACCAGCATCCTTGACTGTACCATCACCCATAGCTTCACTAGTGACCACCCCAGCAGCCACCATAGCAGTAGATGAGGATGAGTTCTTAGAGGTAGAAACGCAACTTGAGCTTCACGGGAGTATACTTCATGATCACATCCAGCGCTTAGATGCATTGCCACTAACCCTCTTCGAGGGGTATGGTAGAGACTTTACCTAGTTATTTGCGAGGTCAGATCTAGTTCGTGATGAGATTCACTCGTAGCGTTTTAGGCTTGGGAGCCTAGAACGAGGGCATGAGCAGGCTACTATTACCTTCGGTGCCCTATGGCGACCAATGTTGGCCCTTAAGGCCTGGGTAGGACAAACGGACGTCTAAAGAGCAGCTCTATGACAGGCTAGGTATGAGGACCAGAGGGAGATACATACGTTGAGGATGCATCACGCTGCGGATCAGTGTGAGATGCAGGGACTAAGAGAGCGCGTAGCCACACTTGAGAGGAGGATGGACCGTTTAGAGAGGTAGGATAGACTAGCATAGTAGGTTTGATGTACTTCACTAAACTAAGTAGATTCAGTTAGTGGTAGGTCGGAACTGAGTAGCCTCAGTTAGCAGTAGACTCACTTTGAAGTCGTAGTTCTTTTCCCTAGTAGTAGGAAAGTTTTGTATAAAACCTATGAATCAAAAGCCATTAGTAGTTATCTTACATGAGTTGTTGCGATTTTGACTATATTCACCACCTATCTCTACTTCCTTATGTTATAGCTTACCACTTGTTTCCAATAAGGTTTACCATTTTAATCAACCCCTCGCTTATTTCATTTCACCTTCTCACAAAACCCCTACACTCATTTCATTACAATCCTTTTTTTACGACTATTCCAAAAAGCACCGACTCGCGTAAGTAGCTTTGAAGACGACCTTTGGAGGTTAAAAACTGAAGAGAGAGGAGAGCATAAGAAGACCCCACCAAAGACCTATTAGAACCCCATAGAGACCCGATATAGGATGACAAAACTTAGGTAGGATTGCTTAGCAGACTCCGACCTTAAACACTGACACTACCTTAGAATGGCAAACGACCCTGTGAAGGAAAATGACACAGCCCACCTAGACGTGAAAGACGAGGAGCTAGATACCGCCTCATGAAGGAAACTATTAGATTCGACCGTGCAAGGCAAACTGTAGACAAAAAACTTTTTCTTAATAACAAAACGACAAATCTTATTTTCACAACATAAGTAAAATACCTATATCCTTTGAATCTAAGATAACCGACTAGACTCTGGTGAGCAAGACCCCGTAGGCATTACCATTAGACTTCCTACGACAGCACATGGATATGACGCAAACCACATCACCATCAAACACCCGACTCGGAGGAGACCAACGACACTAAACATTTGATAACCTACAACGACTCCTTGATTTAGAAATCATTAGCCCTGGAAAGCATCCAAGTCAGTAATCAGGCTAAAACTATGTTAGGAAAGACTAGTAGGAATCGAACATTGTGTTAGGTACCTTTACTTTCCACTCTACACCACCCTGACCGGTAAACTCGAATTGAATTTCGGGACGAAATTATTTTAAGGGGGTAAGACTGTGATAATCGAAGATTTTTCTTAGGTTATAGTATCCCAAAATACTATGACTATATATCTACATATTCCTATTCATTCAATTTCTATAAGAAAACTCACAGTTGACTTTTGTTGACTTATTTTACACTAAACAGTTATGGTTTAACCGACTATCAAATATCGAATATTATTATGAACTACTCACTTTTGAGTTAAGTTTTTATTTTCTAAACGACTACGGTCGCATATAATCACTTACCGGGAAACCTTCCCGCGCACAGCGAAAAACTGCACACAACGCGTACCGGCACGACAAGCAGTCAAAACTCGTCTAAAAATCTCAAATAAGTAAAATAAACTTATTTTAATTGGTAATTTATGATTTCATAGAAACGTTTGCATAAAACGCAAAAATTTCAAGTTACGCTTAAAATTAATGGGAAACGAAGAAACAACGTAAGACCGCACTAAATCTAAAACCACCTAACCATAAAACCTATAGTGTGAATATTCAAAGTTTAAGTAAATACAATTTTACATTCAATAAAAATACATGAAACTTTCGGGTCACGTTTTTAAATCACGAGCTATGAGCGATAAGCAACCTAACAAGAGATAAAACGACTAAGATTCCCCATAGGATTCCAAAACCAAACGAAACTCTTAGGAGACAACATGGATAGTTTCTAGCTACCATGCCTTGTCCTTCCTTTTGGCTTATATGAATTCAAAAACATCACACATACATTCACCAAATCAAACTAAGAAAAATTTCTCTCCCTTTCTCCTTTCTTGCTCACGTCCGAAACCAACAACAACCATAATTCCATAAAATTTTAATCTTCAATCAAGAAGGGTTGATAATCTAATAGTCGGGGTTATTAAAAACAATGTTTGGGTTGTTATTCAAGTCCAAATCCTCATTCAAAACCTTTTTTTGCAAGTCTTCAAAATCTTATAATACTTGTACTTTTAGTAGCTTATTGATGATCTAAACATATATGTACAATGCGTTTGTGAATTTTTGTAACTTGAAAACTATAAAAAAAACCCTATAAGGGTGTGGTTTGGTTCGAAATAAGGAAAAGGGAGTGAACAAGAAAAGTGTCACTATTATAAAATGGTCTTAATGGTAAAATAAAATTTAAGGTCTAAAAGTGCTTATGTGGTCTTTGGCTTAATAATAAGCTCACCGTGAGCTTTTTTGCCTTCCTTAGGCTTATTTCGAGTCACAACCCAAAAAGGGAACCGAAAGGAACCCATGTTAATTACTTATTTTGTATTCGGCTTATTAATAAGCTCTTCACGAGCTTATTCGATTTCTAGTGGGCTTATTTGGATTATTGGATTTGCTTATTTCGTTTTGGGCTTGCGTGGTAGTCTCGGCCCAAGCCCAACCCATTAAAGGGTGTTCGGTTTACTTATTTCGAGCCTAATGGGCTTATTTTTTGTCTCGGCCCATCTGAAAATGGATGTGGCTTATCTCTTTTGGCTTATTCTTATTTTGGCTTATTTTGTATATTCGCTTCGCGGCTTATTTTGTAACTTATTTGAATTCGAGCTTATCAAAACTCTCGGGCTTATGTTTATTCGATTTTTGGCTTATGTAAGGTTCGGCCCAATAAGGAAATAAGCTTCGGCTTATTTGCCTTATTCACCAAAACCTATTTTGTGCTTATTTTCTTAGCTTATTCGAATACTAAAAAGGTTTCTGAGCTTATGGACTCATTTCTAGCTTATTTTCAATATTTTTGAGCTTATTAGGCTCACGACCTAATAAGGGAGTAAGCCATGGCTTATTTCCTCGGCTTATTACTTTGGATTTATATTCCTTACTTGTATTCCTAGCTTATTCTTATACCAAGATACTTATTGGAAATTCCTTTCGCTTAACGGGCTTACAATCGGGCTTATTCTATTTTTAGAGTGCTTATTAGGCTTGTGTGCAACTGTCGGTCCAACAAGGCGCAATAACCTCTCGGCTTAATTTTGCCTTATTAATCTTAGTTACTTTGACGTATAAAGGGCTTATTAGCTTATTCTAATACTTATCGATTTATTTTCGGACTTGAAAATTTATAAAATACTCGTATGGGCTTATTGGGCCGGGAAGCCCAATAAGGATTAACTAACACCTATCTTATACGATTGGACTAACTAAGAAACACCTAACGGGCCATAAGGCCCAATGACTAACGTACTAAAATAGGAAAAACTAAATATTTATAAACTCCTAATGGGCCATAAGGCCTAATAAAAAATAAATTTCTTACTAAACATAATGGGCTTTGGTTTGTCGAATGAGTTAACTAGTGGACTTACATTTTGGGTTGAACTTAAATAAGATATACTAAATGATTATTTTAGGCTAAGAAGTGAAAACTAGTAAATATAAATGCTAGGACGGATTTTGATCTACATATACTCATACAAACTTAAAACGATTAAAATGGTCTTTTAAAAGATGTGTTTTGACGAAATGACACGTTAAACGTAAATTTTGGCATTTTGCCAAAAAACTATTGAAATTGGAAGAATGGTTGAAAATAAGGTTTGAGAACCTTGGTAAAGTTTTACAAACAAATGGGTCATGCCGAAATTTTATAAAATATCATATACTTAGAAAATATCTTTAAAGGCTCATCTTCATATAAGTTTGATAGAAGGACAAATTCATTGAGTGTTAAATATTAATTGATATTTAGTAAACGTTTATACTAAATTACAGTCAACAAACTAAGAATTTTACGTATAATCATAATACGAACTAATTTCTAAAATCTCAACAAGAAGACGAAATAATAAAAAATATTATTATTTTAATACCCGACTAAAAGACGAAAAAAACATAATTTTTATACAAAACTTCCAACGCCTAATTTGTAAAGAAAATACAATGTAATGTCTATATTAACGATATTTTATCAAATTAATTCGGGGTATTGGGTTAAATTACTAAAATATGTCCGATTTTATTCATCTTACTTTATTTTAATTTATTTCAACTCCTTAAATCCTAATTCTTTTACTCTTAATCCTTATATTCTAACCTATCTTAATCCTTAGTTCTACGACTCTTAAAAATCATCTATTTATATTACTACTCTTGTTTCTTAATTTCTAATCCATTTAGATCCTTAGTTCTATGATTCTTAAGTCCTCTGTTATTATTACTATATGTATTTCTTAAATTCTAAATTTATCTTAATTCTAAATTCCATGAATCTTAAGTTTTCTAATATCTTCTTTTCTTAATCCTCAATTTCCTAACACTCATTTCGTGTGTGTCTCCGTATTTATCCAATAAATCGCTCGTCTATCAGGTCGTTATTCCTTCCTTGACCTGAGTTCTTCGAGTCAAAATACTAAATAAAATCTTTATAACAACTACACAAACATTTTTTTACAAACTCTAATGCAAACGCTTGTACAATAGGTTTTTGTAAAATATAATACTGAGTAAAACTTATTAAATAGGTCGTTTTTGGGTATATCGTTGCGCGTATAGCTAGAGATCATCTTCTTTTATCTACCATTATCTTATTAGAGGTGAGTTCTTGTAGCCTTACTTTTTAAAACTCTTTTCCGTTGGGGAAAAATGATACTCAAAAGTTATTTTAACTGCTTTCAATACTATGCAAAATCTTTTATTTCTTTTTGGACAATGTTATGTGCCTATGTTTGCTTATGTGAATGCTATGTGAATGCTATGTGAATACTATGAGATCTATCTATGCAAAGTTCCAATGTGAATTTTTGCCCCACACTATTTAGCCGACTGTATAGCTCCAGCTGGTAGGCGATAGGTTCAGAGGACTATAAGCGCGTGGGGATTCTATTGTTTTGTTGAATTGGGTTGGGATACCCTGGTATGAGATGTTGATGTGTTGATCATTTAAATACTATTGCATGCATTTTATTTTGCTTTCATATTTCACAATTGTCTACTACTTATATTCTAGCACAGCAACTGGGTTTATACTCTAAACCTACAAGCTCACCAATGTAATGTTGACCCTTTCGAGTATCATTTTCAGGTGATCAGTATTATAAATTGGAAGTAATGGGGTATAAGATTTTACCACAATCACAATACTTTTTCCAATGACATGAGTGTATTTCATATTTAAAGTTGTATTCAATGTAACATTGTAAACAAATTTTCGATATTAAATTATGGTGTAATCTTGTATCTTGTGTTATGTAAATCATTATGCCGCATCCCATGTTTCCGCTTCTAGCGGGGTGTGACAGATTGGTATACAGAGCCAAGGTTATAGAGAATGCCCATTTTTCTAAAATAAAAACTAAACTATAACCAACTAAAGTTAAACCTCGAACATGACGGAAGTTAACTAGCCCGAGCATTTCGTAAGTTCTTCCTAAACTATACATAGCTTGATCAACTATGCCTAATTCACGAAGGACCATGTAATGATGGGGGTAGTTCCCTCAAGTTATGTTAGAGGGGGGATATATAAATTCTAAAATCACCTGAAAAATACCTTGACCATAAACGTACACATTATATATATGTACCTTCACATTAGACTCTTATATATGGTTCGTCATGACTGCTAATGCGTGAACCATTATTGATTGTCCATTAACTTGTATGAATGCCTTAATTGCATTATTTGTCGCCTTAAATGCTTGAACTATTCTTATTTCGTGGTCATCATTGCGCATGCTTACATTTCATGTTTGCTTGGTGTGACTATCATATAACTATAAGTATTTGAGTTATAATTTCTTACTGAGTACTATATGTAATTAATCTATGCTAATAATTTCGATTAATCTGTTTTATGAGATTACTTATACACCTACCATGTTATTACATTTCATGTCTTCCCCATCAGCCCACACTGTCCCAAAGACTATCACACCTACTGACAGAGCCAGAAAATCCCCAGTGATCACTCCTTTACATGACGACCCTTATATGTTAGTTAGGCAGGCTTACACACCCATTGCTACAGACATTGAGTCCGAACCTTTTGAGGATCCCATTAAGACTAAGGAGACCCAGCCACTATCCTTAGGGCGGAACCTCTATCCCCTGACTACACTCTAGCTTCCCCATACTACCCCTGATACACCACACACTGATGAGGAGTTAGAGCCCATGGAGGCATCTGAGACTAGGATTGTTTCACCATGATTCCACATTACCGCTATCCCCTGATCATCCACTTACTCGGACAACACACACCTCTACACCTTCTCAAGCTTTTTCTACCGTAGTACTGCACGTATGACCATGCATACTTAGCCTACCCTGTCACCTGGCTACTCAGCCGAGTTGACAGAGGCGATGAACCTATTACCCTCATCCTTTTGTAAGAGTTACATATCCTCTTACAAGACCTATTCCTCATCAGCTTCACTAGCATCATCTCTGACCCTTCCTATACGGAAGAGGTATCAGGGTACTTCAGAGACGATATTATATACTAGACTGAGGGTGACGAGTCGGAGGCTGAGGGTTCTGGCTCGGAGAGTGAGGAGTCAGAGGAAGAGGGTCCCGGCTCAGATGTAGAGGAGGCTGCATTTGAGGATCAGCAGCAGAAGGCAGTCCCGATTGAGGGTACACCTGTGGACAAGCCTAGAGGTTTAGGATACAAGGGGGCTAGGCATCGTGCCCTAGAGTTAGCTGAGGGCCCTATGCCTAGTACGTTTGAGATAGGACAGAGTTCTAGGTTTGTGCCAGACCAACATGTAGCAGACTAGACTCCTAGGTTACCTAATCGTCCCACATGGGTTGACCCCGAGGACGGTACTGTTTATCTAAACATTAAGTTTGACCCTCCATCCCGCGCCCTAGTTCAGACTTCAGCATCACCTGAGTGGTCATCTGGTTCATTACCTGTTTCACCAGCATCCTTGACTGTACAATCACCCATAGCTTCACCAGTGACCACCCCAGCAGCCACCACAGCAGTAGATGAGGATGAGTTCTTAGAGGTACAAGCGCAACTTGAGCTTCACGGGAGTATACTTTATGTCATACCTAGCGCTTAGATGCATTGCCACCAACCCTCTTTGAGGGGTATGGTAGAGACTTTACCCAGTTATTTATGAGGTCAGAGGCAGTTTATGATGAGATTCACTCGTAGCATTTCAGGCTTAGGAGCCTGGAACGAGGGCATGAGTAGGCTACTATTACCTTTGGTACCTTATGGCGACCAATGTTGGCCCTTGAGGCCTGGGCAGGACAAACAGACGCCTAGAGAGCTGCTCTGTGGCAGGCTAGGTATGAGGACCAGAGGGAGATACATACGTTAAGGATGCATCACATTGCAGATCAGCGTGAGATGCAGGGACTAAGAGAGCACGTAATGAAACTTGAGATGAGGATGGACCGTTTAAAGAGGTAGGATAGACTAGCATAGTAGGTTTGATGTACTTCACTAAACTGAGTAGCTTCAGTTAGTGGTAGGTCAAAACTGAGTAGCCTCAGTTAGCAGTAGACTTACTTTGAAGTCGTAGTTCTTTTCCCTAGTGGTAGGAAAGTTTTGTATAAAACCTATGAATCAAAAGCCATTAGTAGTTATCTTACATGAGTTGTTGCAATTTCGATTGTATTCACCACCTATCTCTACTTCCTTATGTTATTGCTTAACACTTTTTTCTGATAAGGTTTACCATTTCAATTAACCCTTCGCTTATTTCATTTCACCTTCTCACGAAACCCCTATACTCATTTCATTACAATCCTTTTTTACGACTATTCCAAAAAGGACTGACTCGCGTAAGTAGCTTTGTAGACGACCTTTGGAGGTTAATAACCAAAGAGAGAGGAGAGCATAAGAAGACCTCACCGAAGACCTCTTAGAACCCCGTAGAGACCCGATATAAGATGACGAAACTTAGGTAGGATTGCTTAGCAGACTCCGACCTTAAACACTGACACTACCTTAGAATGGCAAACGACCCGGTAAAGGAAAATGACACAACCCACCTAGACATGAAAGACGAGGAGCTAGACACCGCCTCATGAAGGAAACAAGTAGATTCGACCATGCAAGGCAAACCGTAGACAAAAAAGTTTTCCTTAATAACAAAACGACAAATCTTATTTTCACAACATAAGTAAAATACCTATTTCCTTTGAATCTAATATAACCGAGGAGTCAGAGGAAGAGGGTCCCGGCTCAGATGTAGAGGAGGCTGCATTTGAGGATCAGCAGCAGAAGGCAGTCCCGATTGAGGGTACACCTGTGGACAAGCCTAGAGGTTTAGGATACAAGGGGGCTAGGCATCGTGCCCTAGAGTTAGCTGAGGGCCCTATGCCTAGTACGTTTGAGATAGGACAGAGTTCTAGGTTTGTGCCAGACCAACATGTAGCAGACTAGACTCCTAGGTTACCTAATCGTCCCACATGGGTTGACCCCGAGGACGGTACTGTTTATCTAAACATTAAGTTTGACCCTCCATCCCGCGCCCTAGTTCAGACTTCAGCATCACCTGAGTGGTCATCTGGTTCATTACCTGTTTCACCAGCATCCTTGACTGTACAATCACCCATAGCTTCACCAGTGACCACCCCAGCAGCCACCACAGCAGTAGATGAGGATGAGTTCTTAGAGGTACAAGCGCAACTTGAGCTTCACGGGAGTATACTTTATGTCATACCTAGCGCTTAGATGCATTGCCACCAACCCTCTTTGAGGGGTATGGTAGAGGACTTACACAGTTTATTTATGAGGCCAGAGGCATGTTTATGATGAGATCACTCGTAGATGACTTCAGGCTTAGAGAGCCTGAACAGGGCATGAGTAGGCTACTATTATACCTTTGGTAACCTTAGTCGACCATGTTTGCCTGAGGTCCTGGCAGGACAAACAGACGCCTAGAGAGCTGCTCTGTGGCAGGCTAGGTATGAGGACCAGAGGGAGATACATACGTTAAGGATGCATCACATTGCAGATCAGCGTGAGATGCAGGGACTAAGAGAGCACGTAATGAAACTTGAGATGAGGATGGACCGTTTAAAGAGGTAGGAATAGACCTAGCAAGTAGGATGAAGTACTTCACTAAACTGAGTAGCTCATTTAGTGGTAGTCAAAAACTGAGTAGCCTCATTGTTAGCATAACTTACATGAAAGTCCGTAGTTCTTTTCCCTAGTGGTAGGAAAGTTTTGTATAAAACCTATGAATCAAAAGCCATTAGTAGTTATCTTACATGAGTTGTTGCAATTTCGATTGTATTCACCACCTATCTCTACTTCCTTATGTTATTGCTTAACACTTTTTTCTGATAAGGTTTACCATTTCAATTAACCCTTCGCTTATTTCATTTCACCTTCTCACGAAACCCCTATACTCATTTCATTACAATCCTTTTTTACGACCTATCCACAAAGACGACTCGCGACAGTACGCTTTTGTAGACGACCTTTGGAGGTTAACAACCAAAGAGAGAGGAGAGCATAAGAAGACCTCACCGAAGACCTCTTAGAACCCCGTAGAGACCCGATATAAGATGACGAAACTTAGGTAGGATTGCTTAGCAGACTCCGACCTTAAACACTGACACTACCTTAGAATGGCAAACGACCCGGTAAAGGAAAATGACACAACCCACCTAGACATGAAAGACGAGGAGCTAGACACCGCCTCATGAAGGAAACAAGTAGATTCGACCATGCAAGGCAAACCGTAGACAAAAAAGTTTTCCTTAATAACAAAACGACAAATCTTATTTTCACAACATAAGTAAAATACCTATTTCCTTTGAATCTAATATAACCGACTAGACTCTGGTGAGCAAGACCTCATAGGCATTACCACTAGACTTCCTAAGACAGCACATGGATATGACGCAAATCACATCACCATCAAACACCCGACTCGGAGGAGACCAACAACACTAAACATCAGATAACCTACAACGACTCCTTGATTTAGAAATCATTAGCCCTGGAAAGCATCCAAGTCAGTAATCAGGCTAAAACTATGTTAGGAAAGACTAGTAGGAATCGAACATTGTGTTAGGTACCTTTACTTTCCACCCTACACCACCTTGACTGATAAATTCGAACTGAATTTCGGGATGAAATTCTTTTAAGAGGGTAAGACTGTGATAATCAGAGATTTTTCTTAGGTTATAGTATCCTAAAATACTATGACTATATATATCTACATATTCCTATTCATTCAAATTTCTATAAGAAAACTCACAGTTGACTTTTGTTGACTTATTTTACACTAAACAGTTACGGTTTAACCGACTGTCAAATATCGAATATTATTATGAACTACTCACTTTTGAGTTAAGTTTCTATTTTCTAAACGACTACGGTCGCATATAATCATTTATCGGGAAACCTTCCCACGCACAGCGAAAAACTGCACACAATGCGTACCGGCACGACAAGCGGTCAAAACTCGTCTAAAAATCTCAAATAAGTAAAATAAACTTATTTTAATTGTTAATTTATGATTTCATAGAAACGTTTGCATAAAACGCGAAATTTTCGAGTTATGCTTAAAATTAACGGGAAACGAAAAAACAACGTAAGACCGCACTAAATCTAAAACAACCTAACTATAAAATTTATAGTGTGAATATTCAAAGTTTAAGTAAATACAATTTCACATTCGATAAAAAACAAGAAACTTTCGGGTCACGTTTTTAAATCACAAGCTATGAGCGATAAGCAACCTGACAAGAGACAAAATAACTAGGATTCCCCATAGGATTCCAAAACCAAACAAAACCCTGTAGAATCTAAGTAATCTTTAATCAAACACATAAAGAACTAGATAGATAAAGGTTAGAAGGAAGTTTCTAGCAAGAGAAAGTAAACATGAATAATATTAGCTTAGTGTGAGAAAATGAAACAACCAACTAACACCCTCTCCATGTGTAGAGAGGGTATTTATACCTAAATTATAGCCGCTATACTTGTCCATGGGCTTTTCCATGGCTTTTACTAAGCTAGCCATTTAAGTCTAAATATTACATAACATGCTATCTAACGATATAATGGAAGTGATCAAATCCTTTCGTGAAATCCCAAACAACTCCCCCAAGAAGGTCACTAGAATAACTCCACTTTTTACAAATACTTAAACCTAGCATACTATGTAGGTCTTCAGTCTTGTGCTCGCAGACTTGATTTCTTTAACTTCAACTTGTGAACATGATGTAGTGATCTTTGACTTTAGGCTGGATCTTGTTCCTTTAAGCTTGACTTGTAAGTGATGTTTAGCCTCTTGAGATCATCAACCAAGCATAATCTCTTATCATCAATTTGTGATCTGTTGCCATCATTGTGTCTTGTGACCTTCAACTACATGCTCAATGAGATGGAACCTTCTTGTCTGAAGCTTGTAAATTCAACTTTCTGAAATTCTTTAACTTCATACTTTATCATTTCAAGGAAGACGTGCGGTATCAGAGTAGCGAAAGTCTTTTGAAACGTGTACTTGAGCTTTCATAGTGTCTTTACATATGTCAGTTGGGTATGAGCATGTAGCTATGAATCTGACTCGTCCTCGACTAGCTGCTGCCACCATCAGGAATACCTGCAGGTTTAGGTTAGTGATAATCAACAGATATGGGTGAGAGTGTCTTTGTCACTTCATCGAATACGGTTTCAATAACCATGGTTCCCCGTTGATCAGTATAAATACTGAATGTGATCAGATAAAATTTCAAAGATACTTCTGACAACAAGGGGTTTTCGCAGCTGCACTAGTCGTTCTCATTACCGGAGCATCTCAAAGCAGACAACACGTTATGAGTGAACCAGTAAGACAATGTCCCGTTGATATATTAAAATTGATTTGAAAAATCAATCGACGTGTCACTTTGCCAAAGTGTTTTTGTGACCCATCGAGAGTTTTAGCATTTCAAAATTCATCAATCATCAATTCATAACCTGGAACAAGTTTGATTCATATAGAATCGCACCATCATTGCTTTCCAGATGTCACAAGTTTAATTCATATAGAATTGCACAAGTCACCTACCACAATGTTGTTTGAGGTTGACACTGGAAGTATTTCCATCTTCATTGTGAATACATAAGTATCACTCTGATGTCCTGGCAATACCACAAGGATAATAATGACTCTTAAGATTTTATGTGTTGTCATAGTGTGTGATTTAACAAATATTATGTATTAGTGTCTTAATAAGATTTATGGATGATCTCTTTTGGCTCTAGACTCGATAGTGTACATTTGATTTTAGTAATCGGAGGCTGGAGCTGATTGCCACCTTATCAATACCAACTAACTCGGAGTGAGAAAGTCGATAGAAATGTGTGTAATCTCTGTGAGTTTTAAGACAAGAATCTTTCCGACCTTGAATGGCTGGGGAGGGTTGTGCATTTGCGTCACTAGGTCTATGACTATCTTAAATGCCAGACAACAGCTTAGTGTTTCTGATAGCATATGTATTGACCCGATTTCTGCCTAAGTGTATAGAGGGCTTCTTTCTTTTCACCCTTTATCCTTACAATTCTTTTTCATCTTCATCAAAACCGCTTCAATGCTTACCGAGACTTCATAGACTAATACCTTGTTGGGTTGTCCAAGTCCTAGCTCTATCTCAGTCGGACACTAATCCCTCTTATCACCTTTACTCACTTATATCATACCATAAGGACTTCTATTCAACTAATGCATGTCCCTGAAGATCCCACCGGTTCTCGCGGATCGTGGAACATTACCTATACCTTACCACCTTTTAATTCCAAGTAATTAAATACATGGTCGGTCTATTGGTATTGTTCATAGCCTTAAAACCATTTGAAAACATTGATCGAGATACATTGTGATATAAATCAAAATATTTAGTACCTCGATGGTTTTACTTTAAAAATTACCCCCTACATATATGCATCGATATTAAAAAATGTTTAGCACATATGAGGAAGAAGCTGCACTAGAGTCATTAAGATCACATTTTACAAGTTATATTTTAATCACATTTTCTCCCCTTATCAAAAATGTTAAATCTTTTAATATTTTGAATATTAATTAATTTAAAATATAATGCTTTCAGGGAGAAAAATGTTCCAATTATTTAACAAGCCATATTAGGAACATTTTAAGACTCCCCCTCAACTTATGAGGGTATGATATGGTGTTTGAGTACGTTAATTTGAATTTTTTTTGAATTTACTAAGAAATTCTTGAAAATTCGTACTCAAACACGATATTTGCCTAATATTAGTCTACACTATTTATTCACATATTCACAAGATTGATAATTACGATAGAATGACCTGAAATGTAGTAGGACAAGATATGATGAAGTCATATTGTCCGTTGAAGCAGTCTCAGGTCTTTTCCGTATTATCTTCCACCAACAAATTTCTCAAATCTTTTCATTAACCTCCTATCTCTTAACTGCTTATCGATATCCTGGATCATAACCCGATCCCTTTGCTTGTCTAAGTTACTCCATTTCCTCTTTGGCAGGTATTCCATCCTTATTAATATCCTAAAGAGCGGTCCGAACAGAATTAAGATTGCCGTCACTGAATTTGTGGAGCTCATCAGTGTGCATCAATCTGTTTCTATTGTTGTTATCCACGTATATCACTCCTTGAGGGTCTGAATATGCAGTGAATGCGGTTCTTTTCCTGAGATCTGACTTGAATATGTCTGGCTTGGTGAGGTTGAGCTTCTTTTGGTAACTTTCAACACCTAATTGAAGATCTTCCACCCTCCTTTGAATGACAATACGTCTGGTGAACATACGTAATGCCACATTCAAGTTAAAATGTTCGTCTATCATGAGATTGGTCATCTTCTGTTGAACAAGTAGGAGTAGCATGTCCTCGATGTCTTGTAGGCGAAGTCGTGGGAAATTACCTTCTTTAAACTTGTATAGCTGCTGGTCCTCTCTATGAACTTTAATCTCGTCCAAGTGACCGTAGTCATATTGCTTCATAATCTTAAGGCTGGTAACTGCAATGATTCATTTTCTGAAGTAGACATCCTTCGACGAAGTCCTGTTGCTTGCAAACTCGTAGAATCGTTGACGTTTGGGACCCCAGTGTGAAGTACCCCAGTAGGCATGTTTATCATATACCACCTTTATGGGACTCCATAGAGTAGGAACCATATCTTTAATCCATGGGAGCTCATAAGTAGCAGCCTTTGTCTTTGTTACAGAAGTTGAGTATTTTCTATTTAAGTCTCCACCTTTAAGATATTCTAGGTCGTTGTTGATAAAGTATTCCAGAGGGATGACTTGATGAACTCGATGATCTGGAATCAATTGGAGAGGCTTGCGGAGATCAAACGGATACTGCTTGCCTTCAGGGTTATGCATGTTTAATCATTCATGTATAGCTTTGAAACATTCCTCAAAATGATACTCTAGTTCTGTATGACCCTTGCAGGTGCCTTTGAGTAGGTTGAAAGTCGGTCCAACCAAAAGTTCTTGAGTCAGATTTGTAATGTTAATTCGATTCATTACAAATGCAGAGAAGTCGATTAGAGTATCCATGTGCTCATCGAATAAAGTGTGAGGTTTCTTAGCACGAGCTATGCCACTAATCTAGGTTTGAGGAGGTCTGAAATCAACATGTTGTCTCTTATTCCAATCAAGATCAAGAGTTAAAGGTCGCTTGGGTTTCTTGAACCAGTCAACCTTGGGAGCAGCCTCGTCATTGGGTTGTTCATCATTGTTACCCGTGTCAAACTCTTGATTCTGTTACACTCTTAAGTCATCAACTGTTTGACTTGGCTCTTCTACATGGGCAAACTTTCCAGATGACTTGTATTGAGAGTGGGA
Source organism: Tanacetum coccineum (assembly GCA_026074375.1). NCBI lineage: Eukaryota > Viridiplantae > Streptophyta > Magnoliopsida > Asterales > Asteraceae > Tanacetum > Tanacetum coccineum. The sequence goes on along the minus strand of BQNB010068373.1, from coordinate 8,445 downwards.
ATTTCCTTTAGAAGAGCTTGATGACTTCGACTCCTTTGACTTTGGATCTCTAGATGACTCAGTTTCCTTGCTTGACTTACTTCTTTTTGTCCCTCGGTCTGATCCAACGGAGGGGTCTTGATCTTTGTCTTTGGCTTCTCGACCTCTTTTCAACGTAAATACTTCACCATATGATTCATAGATATCTTTTTCAGTGTTATATGATATGACCAGTGCATCATAAAGCTCCTTTATAATCAACTATAAGATAGGATTTGTGTTCCTCCATCTTGTCCATAAGAATCTTTGTCAAATCAAACTCTAAGAGTGATGCAGCTGCCTCATAAGTAGACTTTAGTTGAGAGGAAGACTTTGCTAAGACAGCAACTTCTAGTGACTCTATGACACTTTTCTCAATCACAGGTGTTGCAAAGTCTGAGACTGCTTGAGGAAGAACCTGAGGAAGTTGAGTTTTGACTTCCTCTTTGATGATAGCTCTCACTGATGTGTCAACAAGATCAATATACTCATGCTTCTTAGCTTGAGCTTCGTCTCTACATTCTGCAGAGTGTGACTGAATGGCTTTATGGATAGCTTCTCCTAGCTTATTGTATAACACCCCATTTTTTGACATATAGCAACAGAAGCTAATCTGGGGTATTACTTTATGAATCACAGACACAATCATAGAAAACGACTTAAAAGATATGTTTTTAAAAGATACGTTATCATTTATTATCAGTGTTTTACAAAAGGAGGTCCCAACATCTAGAAACATAAAGTTTGAATGATAACAGTTTAGTCATCTTCAAGTTCGTGCCACTTCGTGCCATAGGTTGCTCAATTACCTGAGATAAACATGCCAAAAAGGTCAACATAAAGGTTGAGTGAAATTCATAGGTTTTTCAATTATAATAGTTGAGTACAAGTTTAATAGTGGATTACGTTGTTATACACCCATAAGTGTAATAATTGCAATGAGTACAATTATTATGGAAAACGGTATTATCATGGAAGACAATATTATCATGGAAAATAGTATTATCATGGAAAACAATATTATCATGGAAAACAGTATTATTGCCCTAAGCTCATGAATCACATATTTAAACTCAATAGAACCGGGAGCCTCTATCCGAAGACATACTGGGAGCTACTACCCAAAGAGATACTGGGAGCTATTACCCAAAGAGATACTGGGAGCTATTACCCAAAGAGATACCGGGAGCTATTACCCAAAGAGATACTGGGAGCTATTACCGAAAGAGATACTGGGATGTCTTATGGGAAAATGGAGGTAACTTAGGCAATAATATTTCAGGATAGCATATAGTTGGAAAAACACTTGTATTCATAGTTTATAGCATGAATCCCCCACGGGATTTAGAAAACATGTAAAAGTAGGACTATGAACTCACTAAGTCTTTGAAAAGTATCACATTGTTATAAAATAAACGAGTATGTAAAAGAGTTTATGAACAACCATGTATCCCCCTCGCGGGTTTGTAAAGCATTCAAAAGATTTAAAAGCGAGGCTACAAACTCACAATATCGGTTTTAAGTACTTGTGTATATTAAAAACAATTGAGCATGTATCCCCCTCGCGGGTTTATAAAACATTCAAAAGATTGAAATGCGAGGCTATGAACTCACCTTAACAGGGAAATCTGATTGATGGCAAAAGTATATCAAATGAAATACGTCTGTATGGTAGTACGATGTTATCTATCCGGCTGGAAATTTTAGTATATCAATTTGGAAGAAAGCAGCTTCGTCACGTAACCTGGGGTAATATGTCGAGTCTTAGTTTAATTGTCAAATCTTCATAATGTTTTATCATATTAATTTATGGATATAGTGTATCACTGTTCGGGCTATCATAATCCAGAGGCCATGTGGTATCGTTTGAGGAGTCAAGGTACTTTAAATCGTAAACCCAGCAAACTCGTCAAAATGAATACTCAAATGGAATCCCCTCACATGAGATTCCCTAGTAACGTGATACGATAAGGTTTTAAGTTTCTTCAAAAGCTAGTCGATGTAAAACATATAACGTAATTATTTTATAATGCGTCGGTCGAAAAATAATTATGATAAATGTATCGGGATTTAAATAAAATTGAGTTTTATAATATTTTTATAATTTATATAAAAATATTATAGTTTATATTTTTAAGTTAGCAAAACTGGCAATAAATACCCTTGATTTGTAACTTTTACGGATTTAGTCCTTTATATATATAAAATTTATATAAAATAATCCTTTAACTTTAGAACTTGGCAAAATAAGTCCTTATGGTTATAACTTTAATAAAATGACATTTTCAGCCCTTGAACTTGTTAATTTCCAAAATTTACGATATATACCCCTTGCATGGAAAATACGTTACGGTTTTAGTCCAAAAAGCCATGCAAGCTTATTTTAAGACTCCAATTGATATTTGCAGGTTATTGCTTATCAATATAAGCTAAAAAAGATGTTTTAACGTAACAAAAGTTTAGAAAAATGATTCGTTAAGCTAGAAATCAAAACGGGTCGTTTTAAGGTTTTTAAATAAAAACGCCTAGGTTTTTAGCAAAGCTTTTTAATATGAGTTCATATATGATTATTAAGACGTTATAAGAGTTATAAATCAGAATGATAGCTTATTGAACGAGAATTTGAGCTTACGGGTTGAAAAATGGGTCGAAATGGGTCTTTATGGTGCGTACAGGCTTCAAGGACTTCGTTTCTCTTCCTTTCTTGGCTTCACTTCTATACTTGGGACTTTTTTTGGCTTCCTTGATCAGCTTAGAACCTTATTAGATATAGAGAATTGAGAATGAAGGTGTGAGTTAGAAGTGAGGGGTGTACGCCTTTTTATAAGGTACGAATGGCCTTGGTGAACAAGAAAAGTTAGAGGCTAAGTTTAGGACATGTAGAGGGTGACAAGGATCAGCTAGGAGGTGAGTAATATAAGCTAGAAACTAGCCATGAAGAGGTGGGGGCTATTTGGAGGTCGCGGCTGAAATGAAGCCACAAGGTGGCGATGTAGCTTGCTTGGTGACCAAGAGATGGGTTTAAGGTGCTTGTAAGCTGCTTAGGGGAGGTAGTAGCTTTGTCATAGAGGATCTTGGTTATTAGTTTGGGTTAAAAGTGGGTAAAAATGAAGAAAAAACGGTGCGGGTTCAAATCTAGCTCGGGTTAGGGTTTAGGGTTTTTATTTTGAATTAGGGTTAGGGTTTAAGGATAGATTAGGGTGTAGGATTTAGGTTAGGATTAATATTAGGGTTTAGGATATAGGTTTCGAGTTTAGATTAAGGTTTAAAATGAAATAAGGGTGTCGGTTTGGTTTAGGGCTCAGTTAGGGTTTAGGGTTTTAAAAATCGTGTACATTGAATGTAATGAAGGAAAAAAATGATGTAAATGTCGTGTATAGTGAGCTTGCATCTTGTTCTAAAGTATCTTGTACGAATTCTTTAGAAAAAATGGAGGTAAGAGGTAAAACGGCTATTTTGAATTTATGCTTCATTAGCTTGTACATTATGCATTAAAAGAGTTGTACCTTATTTTGGAAGGAAAAGTTATTCAAATGAGATGTTATGATACTTGTACATATGCCTTGATTGCTTGTACATTTATTTTGAATGTATACATTACATAAAATTAGGGTTTAGACATAAACGTTAACGGTTTATGTTCATTTGATAATAACATCGTGAAAGCTACGTTAAATATGATTTATAGAGTAATAGATTATTAAATTGACATGTTATGATGTTTTCTTGATATAATCATAGATAGAGATGGTATAGGTAGGTTGCGTGAGCTCGTTTACTTTAGTTATGTAAACTATGTTACGTAATGGAATGGAATGAAACGAAAATTTATTCCCGTGAAAAAGTAGTACTTAATATAGTAAGTAGATATTACATGGATGAAATACTGGAAAATTACGGGTTGTTATAGTCCCCCAACCTTACAAAAATCTCGTCCCGAGATTTATTTGTATGATGGAGTGGTGTTGGAAAATAGATGTGGATATTTAGCACGAATTTGATCTTCACGTTCCCATGAAAATTCTGAGTTCCATCTTACTTTGACTATAGGGATGCGTCTTTGTCTTAGTTTCTTGACTTCTCGATCCATAATCTCCACTGGTTCTTCCACAAAGTTAAGTTTGTCATCGAGCCAAATCTCTTTCATTGGAATGACGAGGGACTCATCACATAAGCATTTCTTAGAAACGTGGAAAGTACTGTTGTCTGTTTTTGAGCACTGACTTTTGTAATGCCTTTTCTCCCCACAGGCATGACAAGTTACAGACACCGATAGCAGGTTGCTTCCCGTGGCTGGTCCTTTGCTTCTGCAGTTCCTGGTCCGATGTCCTACCTTGTTGCAAGTCTAGCACCTGACAGTGCAAGATCCTATGTGATGTAGGGTGCATCTCTTACACAAGGGTCGGTTTCCAGTATACCTATTGCTAGCAGTATAATTCCTGAAGGTTTCTTGCCTCCTAATCTGCTGTTGGTGATGATCATTATTACGGTTGTTATTGTTGCTGTCATCTTGGTAGTAGTTGTTGTTGCGATTGTTGGAGTGGTTATTGTTGTTATGATCATTGAGGTGGTTGTTATTGTCGTTGTTGGTAGTGGTGTTCCTTCTATCATCAAACTTTTGTTTATGATCATTGGTTCCTTTTCTGGCTACTGGAGTTCCGCTTGTCCCGGTGTTCCTATTAGTATTGTTAGTATTTTCCATGGTAGCAGTTTGTACTTTTAGAGCTGTGGCAACACTATCAGCAACTAGTTGCCTGATGGCAGCCTGAGTCATGGTTGGTGCTGCAGATGTTGATGTCCTTTTGGGAGACAACTATCAACATATACAAAATAACATAGTATGAGAATCTATAAATCGATAGAGTCATATCACAAGTTAAGGTACAAAGACTATGATAAAAAGACTTGTGATCATTCTTTGATATTGCAGGATACAACAGAAAATTTTAGAATTTAAGACTTCAAGAGATAGATACAGAAATGAGTGATTAAATAGGAGGCTTAGTGTTTCTAGATAAAAGGTTTTGAGAAAATAAGATGGTAAGAGAATTATAATAATCCCGGATAAAATATGAGTCATCATACTATAGGATATAGGATAAATAATCTTGACATACACAATTGGTATTATGAAACAACGAGGTATAACGGAATCACCACTGTATTAGATCATAAACAATTTGTCTACGTAATTAAAAAAAATTGGCAAGCGTCATTATTTATACCATACATCCATTGGTTAGATTCTCGAAAGCTGAAAATGACATAGATCTAATATGGTGTTTCTCCCTTGAGTTCTTGGATCTTGTTCAAAAGACTCTTGATGACGAACCTGGATATCCTTCATGATTATTTCCAGAGATAAACGTTAGATTCCTCGGGGACTGGTTTACTTCCCAGTGGTCGCGGTATGATCCATAATGAGTTATCTAACTTGGCGAAGATAGACTCATCAAAGAGATAGTCTGGTGGTGGTGTAGTTGACCTAACCGGTGATGAAGATCCTACTGATGAAGATGGAGATATTGGAATAGGTGATTCAACAGGAGTCTCAGTATCTTTAGGTGATGAAATCCTCTTGGGAGATTTAGGAAAGATTTTTCCTGATGAGGCTGGGAAATAGTTTAGAGTGTTCATAGAGGAAAAAGCATCCTTAATATCAGAATCAGATGGGATGATAGTAGAGTGAGGGGACGAAGACATGACTCTAACAACCCAGTGGAAAATAATATAAGTTATTTATATAATAGTATAATAGTTATGTATTTTTACATACTATTCGGGAAAAGTAGTGGCATCTTCACTATTCAGGGAATGTAGTGGCACGGAGGACATTGATGACAGAAGAAAAGTAGTTATAGTTAAGGTTTTACCCTTGTTCTCTATAACCGAGAGCTCTGATACCACTCTATAACACCCCCATTTTTGACATATAGCAGCAGAAGCTAATCTGGGGTATTACTTCATGAATCACAGACACAATCATAGAAAACGACTCAAAAGAGACATTTTTAAAAGATACGTTATCATTCATTATCAGAGTTTTACAAAAGGAGGTCCCAATATCTAGAAACATAAAGTTTGAATGATAACAGTATTATTGCCCTAAGCTCATGAATCACATAATTAAACTCAATAGAATCGGGAGCCTTTATCCAAAGACATATTGGGAGCTACTACCCAAAGAGATACTAAGAGCTATTACCCAAAGAGATACTGGAAGCTATTACCCAAAGAGATACTGGGAGCTATTACCCAAGATACTGGGAGCTATTACCCAAAGAGATACTGTGAGCTATTACCCAAAGAGATACTAGAATATCTTATGGGAAAATGGAGGTAACTTAGGCAATAATACTTCAGGATAGCATATAATTGGAAAAACACTTGTATTCATAGTTTATAGCATGAATCCCCCATGGGATTTAGAAAACATGTAAAAGTGGGACTATGAACTCACTAAGTCTTTTAAAAGTATCACATTGTTATAAAATAAATGAGTATGTAAAAGAGTTTATGAACAAGCATGTATCCCCCTCGCGGGTTTGTAAAGCATTCAAAAGATTTAAAAGCGAGGCTACGAACTCACCTTAACAGTACAGGGAAATCTGATTGATGGCAAAAGTATATCAAGTGAAAGTAACGGCTTTGTCACGCAACCTGAAGTAATATGTCGAGTCTTAGTTTGATTGTCAAATCTTCATAATGTTTTATCATATTAATTTATAGATATAGTGTATCACTGTTCGGGCTATCATAATCCAGAGGCCATGTGGTATCGTTTGAGGAGTCGGGCAACTTTAAATCGTAAACCCAGCAAACTAGTCAAAACGAATACTTAAATGGAATCCCCTCACATGAAATTCCCTAGTAACGTGATACAATAAGGTTTTAAGTTTCTTCAAAAGCTAGTCGATGGTAAATTACGTAAAACATATAACGTAATTATTTTATAACGCGTCGATCAAAAAATAATTATGGGATTTAAATAAAATTGAGTTTTATAATATTTTTATAATTTATATAAAAATATTATAATTTATATTTTTAAGTTTGCAAAACTGGCAATAAATACCCTTCATTTGTAACTTTTGCGGATTTAGTCCTTTATATATATAAAATTTATATAAAATAATCCTTTAACTTTAGAACTTGGCAAAATAAGTCTTATGGTTATAACTTTAATAAAATGACATTTTCAGCCCTTGTACTTGTTAGTTTCTAAAATTTATGATATATACCCCTTGCATGGAAAATACGTTATGGTTTTAGTCCAAAAAGCCGTGCAAGCTTATTTTAAGACTCCAATTGATATTTTCATGTTGTATCTTATCAATATAAGCTAAAATAAGATGTTTTAACATAACAAAAGTTTAGAAAAAGGATTCGTTAAGCTAGAAATCAAAACGGGTCATTTTAGGGTTTCTAAATAAAAATGCCTAGGTTTTTTATCAAAGCTTTTTAATATGAGTTTATATATGATTATTAAGACCTTATAAGAGTTATAAAATAGAATGATAGCTTATTGAACGAGAATTTGAGCTTACGGGTTGAAAAATAGGTCGAAATGGGTCTTTATGGTGCGTACGCCTAGGATTGGCTTCAAGGACTTCGTTTCTCTTACTTTCTTAGCTTCACTTCTGTACTTGGGACTTCTCTTGGCTTCCTTGATTAGCTTAGAACCTTATTAGATAGAGAGAATTAAGAATGAAGGTGTGAGTTAGAAGTGAGGGGTGTACGCCCTTTTATAGGGTGTGAATGGCGTTGGTGAGCAAGAAAACTTAGAGGCTAAGTTTAAGACATGTAGAGGGTGACAAAGATCAGCTAGGAGGTAAGTAATATAAGCTAGAAACTAGCCATTAAGAGGTGGGGGCTGTTTGGAGGTCGTGACTAAAATGAAGCCACAAGGTGGTGATGTAGCTTGTTTGGTGACCAAGAGATGGGTTTAAGGTGCTTGTAAGCTTCTTAGGGGAGGTAGTAGCTTAGTCATAGAGGAGCTTGGTTATTAGTTTAGGTTAAAAGTGGGTAAAAATGAAGAAAAAGGGGTGCGGGTTCAAATCTAGCTCGGGTTAGGGTTTAGGTTTTTTTTATTTTGAATTAGGGTTATGGTTTAAGGATAGATTAGGGTCTAGGATTTAGGTTAGGATTAATATTAGGGTTTAGGATTTAGGTTTTGAGTTTAGACTGAGGTTTAAAATAAAATAAGGGTGTCGGGTTTGGTTTAGGACTCGGTTAGGGTTTAGGGTTTTAAAAATGAATTAGGGTTGGGATTCAAGGGTGATTAAGGTTTAGTATTAGGGTTAGGAATATGGTTAAGGTTTAGGATTAGTGTTTTGAGTTTATATTTAGGTTAAAATAAGGTTTAAAGGGGTGTCGAGTTTGCTAGTATTCGGTTTAGGGTTTTAGGATTTTTAAATCGTGTACATT
>BQNB010068372.1:0-33864 GCA_026074375.1 Tanacetum coccineum | reverse complement strand
AGATCATGAGGATAGCCTGATGTGTGCTTTTGCTAGTTGGATTTATGTATTCGTATATTTCGTATATTAAAATCAAAAAATAAAAAAAATATTTGTTTTTTAATCTTGATATACTTAAACTGATGATTACTAGCATTTCTGTTATGCTTGTATTTTGATTATTATTATATGAATGTCTTCACATGTTTAACAACCATAAAACATATAAAACCAAAAAAAATAAAAAATGTGTGATTTATGATCAAATTTGCTCTATGTCGTGTGAATTGCTTCTGAGTGAATCTTGCTATTTTGGCATGCTTATTATCTGCTTATTGATTGTGTGAGTATGTTTACACATTATAAAAACCGTATTAAAGTAAAAATCAAGAACTATACTGAAATTTGCTTCACAATGATTTTTGTGATGTTTGATGTGGTTATGATGCTCATTGATATTGTTTATGATAAACTTAATGTTAAAAACCTGTTTACAATTATTGCTAAACTGAATATGAATAGTTTTATGAAAACTAAAACTAAAAAACGCCTAAGTACGGCGCACTTTTTCTCAAGTGCGCCGGTTGTCGCGAATTTTTCCAAAATCTCAGGTGAAGTATGGCACACTTTTTCAAAAGTGCGCCGCATTTTTGCACCTGGAACTTTACAGAACCTACATATCTTCTTCGTTATGCTAAAACTAATTCGTTTATTAATTTATAAATGTTTATTGATGATACTTGACTGCAAAATATCATTTAGTTTTATTGGGACTAACATACTAATGTTTACTTTGATGTTGTTTTCTCAAAAGTTAGAAATGGACCCAAATACGAGCTTATGACGAATGTGCATGAATGAGAACCAAAAAGTGACTCTTAATGATATGATTAAAAGTGAAGGAGAATGGAGTGGCCCTGAATATTTAGACACGACCGATACTGGAAAAAAGAACGAAACGAAAGCTTACACATTCCATAGGATGGAAAGTGAAGAGGTGTGTGAACGCTATATAACCCCATGTTTTATGGAGGGGTTGGACGCTTTTGACGGCGTAACTGATTTGGAGTATGAGAAAAACTTAATTTTGAATGAATTCGTGGTAAAACTTGGTTTGACTTATGAGGTAATGAAGAATGGAGAAAAAGTTATGGATCCAAAATTGCTTGTCTCCTTAAAAGGAGAGTTGTACTTTGTTGACTTTGTTGTTAATCCGGAGGAGGATGATGTGGAGCCTTGTGTGTTTTTGGGCGATCTTTTCTTAAGCCTACCAAAGCCATTATTGACTTTGGAAGTGGAATGCTTACCATTTGGCCTGAAACCATTACTTTCGATTTAGATGATGACGAGTTTGATGCCTTGCTTGCTTGCATTAATTTTTAAGAACTATCACCCATTGATATATCCGATTTTCCACCTTTCGTGTGTAACATAGGAAAAGTTTAAGAAACAAGAAAAAGTCTACTAAGACTTATAAGATGAGTTATGATAGTAAAGGACCTTCTCTTACCATTAACCGTCCTAAAACTCAAGAGGAGCTAACTAGAGAAGAGATGGAGGAAGAATTGTATGAAAGAATTATGTTACATAATCAGAAGAGGCCAATAATTGAAACTTTGAAATATGGTGATAAGCATAAGAAGTTGCTTGATAGTGTTTTGCTTGATAAGCTTAAGTTAGATGAAGAATTTGAGCTTGAGGAAGAGATAGTTAGAGAACAATTGATAAAGGAGTATAAAGCTATCAAATAAAAAGAAGAACCTGGATGTTTTATGCTACCTATTCACTTGGAAGGAAAGTATGATTTTCATGTCTTGGTTGATACGGGATCTAATCTAAATGTGATGCCATATCGTATTTATGAGCTTTTAGATAGGGATAATGTTAAACTGAGAAGTGATAAGGTGAGAATGCTTGATTACTCGAACGCCAAAACTATAGGGCGTTTGCTTGATGCTCTTTGACAAGTTGGAGTAACCATCATTCTTGCAAACTATATGCTACTTGATGTATTTAGAAGAAGGTTGTGTCTTTCCTAGGAACCTTGCCCGTTTCACTAAAGAACACTGATTGGAAACCTAACTACTCGGGGCGTAACTTAAAAGAAGAAGGGGATAGGAAATGGCACGTCAATGTGAAAGTTATAGACCCTTTTGGAAATGCTTTTAAGCAAGGGTTTGAAACAAAGGAGACCGATATAAAAGTGTCAGGTTGTTACAAATTGATTGATATCATGTCACCTAGCCAATTGGTTCTAGAACTAAAATCACTAAGGAATGGATGATTAGGAGTGCAACTTATGCTCCTATTTTTATTTTACATTTCTATGTTATTTTGCCATGTTTTGAATAAAACATTGTCAAAAATATGTAATCCTTGTACTTTAAAGGATCATTTTGATGTATTAGACTTTTAGTCCATGTTAATGACTATGTTGTAAATTTGAAACAAGGAAACTACTTAAAAAATATGTTCACACGAAACACTTAACAACAAGTTCGCGACTAAAATTATTTGAAGTTCTAAATTTTCGCTGTTATAAACGGGTGGTCGCCTAGCATATAAAATATAAGTTGTTGATATTGTAAATTTTAATCCGGAGTAACTTTAAGTGGTTATGTAAGCTAGCTAGGTTTACAAGTTATATTCGACCTTATAGTTATATGTGGACCTAAATCCCTTTAGAAGGTCGTTTACAATGTATTTCACTGTTGTCTTCTTCATGTCATTTAATTTAGACCTACAAATGAGATTTAATTTGCTCAAGTTAATAGAAAAATGTATATGGCTATAAGCACATCTAAGGTCGATTAACTAAGATATATTATACATAGATATTATACCAGTAGATAGATATATTATACATAGAAAAATGTGTCAGGTTGTTACAAATTGAGTGATATCATATCACCCAATTGTATCTAGAACTGAAATTACTAAGGAATGAATGATTAGGAGTGCAACTTATACTCCTACTTTTATTTTAATTTTCTATGTTATTTTGCCATATTTTAAATAAAACGTTGTCAAAACTATGTAATCCTTGTACTGTAAAGGATCATTTTGATGTATTGGACTTTTAGTCCCTGTTAATGAATATTATGAAGTGATGGATTGGTCATTTTTTGTTTTCGTTTAAATCTATATGTTGAAAATAAAGCACTGTACAAAAAAATCACCAGAAGTTCGTCGCCCTTACAGGTAAGTACGCCGCACTTCTAGGTGGGATAACAAATATAACCTATGTTTCATTTCATTTAAACGCACCAAAACACAAAAAACCCTCTTAAATCCGCCGGTTTTGTAATCAAAATCAAGATTTCTCAAATCCAATTCATCAATTGATAATGTCTAGGGTAATAATTATCTATATTGTATTACTGTTTTTATTAATTTATGCTAATTTTCGAATTCGAATCTCAGTTGTCAGTTTGATTATGGTTAATGTTTCCCTAATTTTGATAGAATATATCTATATGAATATTGTTGATGTTCTTGTAAAATTATGTCATGTTAATGAATTAAAATGAAATTGCTTTAAAATTGTTAAAACCTTCTTGGGATGTTAATGTAATGATAAAACTGTTTAAAATGTTAAAAGTATAAAACCTTTAATGAGTTTTGCCTATAGAAATTCACATTTTTCATTCCCAGGACAGATTTACGCCGGTTTTGCTATTAAAACCGCCGCACTCGTATGAAACCCAGAAAGTACGTCGCACTTTTTATTAAGTGCAACGCACTTTTCGTCTGAAAAACAAACAGAACCTCTGCCACTTATATATAGGCTTTCCCGATTGTTATTCTTGATAGCTAACATGATTATATACACATGTTTGCGCTTTCTTGTGTGCAAACCGCAGGTACCCACAACTATGAGGCCGGATCCTCAAGCCGTCTAAACAGGCACCGTGAAACCAAACAGTTAAAGAGGCTATGTTAGGGTGTGTTTATCACCAAAAACTACTGTGGGCTGGTTGTAATAGGGATGCCAAGAGAAGGTATAACACTTTTCTTGATCGTTTGCTTCCGAAGCAAGTGTATGCATTGTGTATCATTGTGATGCGATCGTTATAAACGCACAAAGTTTTACAACTCCCTAGGCAGAGTACCTAACCGTTGTAGTGTAGTATAGGCAAGACTCGGGGGTTGTTATCGTTCTCTAGGGGAATAGCGTGTGAAGGTTCAAACAAAACGTAACTAAGGTCTAAGGGGTTGAAAAAAGATTATTTTTCTGTTTTTATATTTTTATGATAGCAGGTAAAATCTCGGTTTTAAAGGGGGTTTGTATTAAACTAATTAAACTAAATTAAATCTAAACTACTTTGGTGGAAACTCGTATAGGTATATAAATGTGTTCACTTAATCATGCATTACTCCTTAGTTTGATCCTCCTAATCCTATTGCTTTGTCACTCTTGTGATGTAGTGGGTAAGTATTTCCTAATTCATGAACGTATTCCATGAACACGCCGTCTATGCAATATTCCATTAAGGCGACGCACAAGTAAAGTAGTATGAAGACTATTACAAGGCCCCTAAGAGTACATTCCATGCATTAAAAAACTTAAAAGGTGATCAACCATATAAGGGTAAGGTAGTATGAAGACTGTTACCGATGGTATCCTTCCTACACAATCACGTTTTCCTAAACGTCTTCACAAGCAATTAAGAAGCTAGTTTTCTAGAGCCTAACGCGCACACTCATCAACAAGAAGCAATATTAAAAGGAATCACAAACTAACTTTCATGCAATCATTAGCAAACACTATAAGATCTAGCCTAGCATGTTAAAAAGAAAGCAAAGAACAACAATTAATCACATAACACATAGACATATTGAAAGATTAAAGGATAAAAAACTTCACTTGATTAAAACATGGAGTTAAAGGTTGATACAAGAGGGTTTTTAAACCCTAAAATCGACCTAAAACATGATAAAACTCGTACCCTAAGTATGACTAGCGTATCCCACAAGTTCCACACTTTAAAACCCTAAAACTAAGTTTGTATATGTGGAAAAGCAATCGCGACGGCGTCGCTTTATAACTGTGACGCTGTCACTCCGTCGATTCTTTTAGGGCTTCTTTAAGTCGGTTATGTTCTGACGTCGTCTCAATAATCCTGACACTGTCGCTTGACCGTCCTGACATCGTCACAAGGAATTGCAACGCCGTCTCTAGGGTTTGTATGATTTTTCTTCATCGAATTTGGTGTAGAGTTGTAATCTCGTCGTTTCTTCCCCAAATGAGCCCAAGTCACGTGTATTTCCTCCAAATGCCATCCAAGTGCTAAAAATACAAAAAGAACTATTAAGCTTATATTTTGAGCATACTTGCATGATTTAGGGGGGTTTTTTACCCTGAAAAAGTGTATAAAATTACACTTCATCAAATGCCCCTACACTTGGGATTTGCTTGTCCTCAGGCAAATGGGCTTTTCTACCTAGACAATAGCAATATCGGGGGCATTTAACTTACTTTTTAAAGATAATTTATGACACAACCAATTAGACCTCGTAATTAAAAGCACAAAAATTATATACTAGCACCTCACAATAAGTGTTTGGATTCTCTCTTTCTCTCGGGTGAATAATGAATTCTAACAATATAGGAAATTAAAAATAACACTCATTACCTGTCATAGTATATAAATTACCATAGGCTTGATAAAAGATCAAACCTCCACCACTATGGCGTAAGCACCTAGGAATTACTATCAAATAGGTCTTTAAAGGGTTGTGATGTTTGGGTGTAAGTTAAACGGAAACGAAAACGGATGGGATATATTTGGGTGGATTTGTGGTGGTGGTGAGTTAATTAAATACAAGAATACACATAAGGCGTTGCTAAGCCAAAACTCTACATCAAACTCTTTCTTTTTCTTTTCTTACTCTTTCTTGACATAAACATAAACATAAGCAAGATGGCAGCCCGTACATTTTTTTTTCTTTTTTATTTTTTTTAGATTTTTTCTTTCCTTTTTGTTTCTGTTTTTTTCTTTTCACTTTATTTTTTATTTTTTTGTACACTTTTGCCTTGCCATCTCCTGAAACATAAATAATGCATAACATGGGGTTTATAATTGCATCCATATACTTGAGTTTTAGAACTCATAAACATAAACTAACTAATGACTCGAATTGAAATGATCAAAATAACATAGAGTGTATTAAGCACATATAGGGGTAATAATTTAACTTTCTTCCTCATTTCTCCATAAAATAAAAAATACCATGAATCTCATTCATTCCATAACTGTATACAATAATAAAAGACTCGACTTAGCAACCATGTACTAAAACAAATAATTAACTGGGTTTACAAATGTGATAACAATAATGTACTAAAAATGAGTACGTTCAAGGAAGGCTAAAGCGATTTGGTTGTAACAATTGGCGTGGGTGTAAACAATTCTCTTCATTAATAATCGTAAATCCACCAGAAAATTACAAGAACCATGAAAAGGATAGGCTCGGAGGAGTGTACTAGGGGTATCTTGCACTAAAAATGAGTGCGAAGCAAGGGTGTAGGGATAGTTATATGACCGAGGTGACCATAATAACAAATACAGGTTTAAAACAGGGTTTATCCTAGTGCCTATTATCATTTAGCAAATCCTAATCACACGAATGCGATCTCACTTGCGGTCTCGAGATGCATCACTAAAACAATGCTCCAGAAAGCGAAAAAACTACATATGCACGATCAAATCCATGAACGCGACATACATGATTGCTCATTCCTTAACTCGAGCAAGCTAAATGTAAAACTATCTTAAGCACCAAAGATGGGTGCTTGAATTTCTAAAGATTTTGGGGAGAACCTCATATTTTTGGGGTGGAATTTTTTTAGAGTGGTAAGGTATTTGTGCTAGTCATATAATTCTTATCCATGAGACGCTAATAATACTTAGTTTTCATCGGTTTGTGTCGTAAAAATTTTATTTAAATTTGGGTCAAAATTATCGTCTACGCTACGTTTCAGTATATTACTCATCATTTTAATGACAAAGCAAAGGCAAATGAAGAAATGAAATCGTTAATAACACAAAAAAATTTTAATTTTTATTTCACTTTCTAAGGCTTATTCCCCCTACTCTTATGTTTAAATTGACCTCAATGTTCTTAATGTTCTTAAAAGTACCCAAAAAACAAATAAAAGGAAAAAGAAAAGGCAAAAGAAACTAGTACTCCCCTAGTTTTGCTCAATAATAGAGAATAAACAAATGACCTCAGCTAAATCGTCATCCAAGAACCTTCCACATGAAACTCCTAAGAACTCCCGGGCTTCTCCTCCTCAAATATAACCTACAAATCAAAGACAAGAAACAACTATACCTAGCGTAAAATCGGCGGGATAATAATATACAACGTAATTATTTAAGGTTTTGACACTACGAAAGCAATAAAGATAAGATGAATGTGCTAATGTAATCATGGTTTTCTGTAAGTGTTAGGAAAATTATAAATTTTGGAATTTATACAAAACTAATTTTCAAGAAAAAAATACGAATTTTACTGTAGCTGGAGACGCGACGCCGTCAGGAAAAATCCTGACACCGTCTCCAGCGTCTGTAAAGAAAAAAAATTCTTTCTTGAAAAAATTTCTGCACACAAATCCTATCAGTTATTTTCTGAAAAATTACTGCATAAACCACAAAAATAATTAACACAATCATATGACTCTAAACAGACACAAAAGACGCGAATTAATCTAAACTAATTATTTTATATGTTTGAAATGGTTCTTAGAAACCGGATATTTTCCCCTACACTTATTTGATGCAAAATACCTTTGATTGCAATGAAGACGAAGTTAAAGACAAAACAAAGCATGATCACATAATTCAAACATATAAAAACAAACGATAAAGAATTAAAACACACATGACACTCAACAAACTAACTAATAATGATTGCATAGAGATAACCAAAATAAATGTTCAAAGATCTGAATCTTAAGTTATTACAAACCACAATTGTTTTAATCAAGAAAGGATAATAAACAGTACATGAATCAAACAAGCATAATCAACTAGAGCCGCCAGGAGCAGGGCTGAATCGATAGTCATAGCCGGGAGGCATTGGTCTAGTGTAGCCATATGGAGGGTAGTCTGACTCGCGCCCTGAGAATGGATCAATCTGGAGGTGAGGGTCCAAGTTGTCGCTAGTGGACAAGTACTAGAAATGGCATACAGTGTGATCATACATCCAGCTGGCTCACTCGTCCTGCCTGGCCATCCAGCTCTCCATCTGCCCCCAGCGTCCATCCATCTGGCCCATCCATTGGCCTTTATGAACTTGCCAATCGCCCTTGTTCATGTTTAGGTACACATCGAAAGATCCACCGACTCCCTTTTCAGCTGCCTCCTCGACCTCATCATCCTCCCTAACCTGACGTGTTGCGGGCCAGTAATATGCCCCTCCATCGAGCTCCATAATAACCCTTATAGTAATCAAGGATTTCTTTTTAAAATCATGTGCCCGAGGCTCAACACTCAACGCATCTATCATCTCCCTAGTCAATATCCCAAAAGATCAAGCAAGCTTGGTTACAAACATACCACTACAAATCAAATCCCTCTCCCTAACTCTTTTTAGATAGCGAGCCAACCAACAGGGGATGTTGCAAATGACCCCCTCACCATAAATGCAATAGAGATAGAAGAGATTATTACGGTGATCCTTTGGGTGGACTCCTTCTGACCCGAGATGGTCGTTGCAATGCAACGATGGACTAACCTAACCCTTGGATCTCAAACTTTCTTGACACTCGTGCCTCCCACGACAAACTCTCCATCCCTAATGGTTGGCCAAAACTCCATCAACAAATGCTCAGCCTTTACAGTCACGGCTTTACGCAAACCACTCCTAGTGATATTTTCCCCAGCCAAATCCTGAGAGTACAACCCAACTCTCCAACCAAAATCCAAAATTGACAATGTCCTTATTTTACCCCTAACTTAAATGAAATACCCAAATGCTCATGATCATACCTACAAGCAGTGGCATCGAATTCAATCGAAGCAAAGAACTCACGAACAAGCTCTCGGTAAACCGATTCATTGATGTGAAAGAGGTTCGCCCATTGGGGCCTGTAGAAGTTATCAGTGTTGATGCTTTTGAAGAAACTCCTATTAAGGCTATGATTAGCAAGGAACGACCAGTCAATAACGCTCTCGGAATGGATGGGACGTCTTGAGAGAGAGTGGAAGTTCAGTTGGTGAGTTTCGTTGTCAAACACTCTAAATTCACGAATTTGGCCTTCCATTGTAGATCCTTTGGAACTAGAAGATTTCCCCCTTGTGCTTTTTCCTTGCCAAGTTCGCTTGCTCATTGTCTACATCAAAGCCAAGATAAAAACAGATCAAAATTAGACTAGTGTTTTCAACTATGTCTAATCAGAGTGTCCTGACGCCGTCGCGGCGATTTTTGTTTGAAAATAAGATTACGAGGGAAAACTAAGTTATTTTCCGATAAACCTATTGCCAAACACCCCTTTAAGGTTAGAACCCACATAAGTTGTTTTAAAAATCATGGCTTTTTGGCTTAAATCTGAATTGTTTTTGATAATGTGTTGAAACTAAACAATCCAATATCATCGTAAATATTTAATTACTTAGATTTGTTTAAAATTAACCCCCAAATTGATTAACTTGTTCTAGGGTTTGGCAATTGGTCGTCTAATTCAAAATCAAACAATACGAGGAGTAGATCGAGATGAAGAAGTAACTGAAAAAAATTAGAATAGATTACTTAACAAGTGAAGATGATTTCCCAAGAGATAGCAAGATTAGAGAGGGTTTTGTTTGTGGTTTTTTTTTATTATGAAAAAAAAGTGAGAGGGGTGCATGGGTTTCATCATGATCGGGTCATCACGACGGCGTCGCTTAGGATTCCTGACGCCGTCAGAATTAAAAACTTGCAATTGGTTCATTTATTTTTAGTAAAAGTAATTACCAAACTCGATAATTTTCAAAGAAGTTTTAGCATCCTTAGGGGTCAAATGTTTGGTTGCTCTTTTAGATTTTGAAAAGATTGCGTAAAATAATCTTGCTATCAATTGGGCAAAAATCTCCCATAGATGAAGTATTGGTTGACTTTTCAAGGAATTTTTGAAGTCATGTTGAATTTTGACGTTTTGTTCATCCCTTGTACCAGGCTAAAAGCCAAAATTACTTTTCCTTATAAGAGGTGGACTGGGAAAGGTTGTGCGGACGTATCTAACATAAAGTGACTTTGGCGAGATTGACTTAGGGGTACAAAAGGATGCATTTTCAACAAGAGATTCGGAAAAAAATTTACCCTTAAGGGGATCCAGATCCTCGGTGTCGAGGTACCTCGTGATCTTTTGGATCCTTTTAGAATTATTCTCTTTAAGTCTTATTTCTTCTTTTAATTTCTCAACAACTTCCAAAGGGAGTTGCATGAAATCACTTCCTATAATGCACATGTACTCTTCAAGTTGGCAAACTTTCTCTTCTTGGTCAAGTACGAAATTTATTACAAGACCTTTGAACGCTTCTTGATGCCATGGTTCTGGTGGTAGTTGACGCATTGTGTTGCTTGATAGACCACATAGGTTTTCACTTTTTCCCATTAGTGAGATTGCATCCTTCATAAGCGTATCAACTAGGTATTCCATACTCCCTAATAGTTGCTCCATGTTGGAGTTCTTGTAGTTAAGGCTCCCCCCTCTAGGAAGATGGGTTCGTTTCATCCTTCATTCTTATATTGGGCCAACTCCTCGATAGTAGTCGAAGCCTTTTCTGCACTCATCTTTCTCAACTGCCCTTCAGTGGCGTAGTCCACTATTCTTTTTAGGGTGTGATCAATGTGGTCATCAAATATTTGTACTTGGAGCCAAAGATCGATGCCATGGTAAGGGACTTTTTGTAGTAAGTCCTTGAAACGAGTCCATGCTTCAAAGAGAGATTCACCTTGATGTTGTTGGAACATCAGGATGTCATTTTGAAGTTTAGACGTCCTTCTCGGTGGAAAGAGTTGAGCAAGGAAACGGGTAGTAAGATCTTCCCAAGTGGAGATGAATCCTGAAGGAAGACGTTTAAGTTAATTGCTAGCTTGGTCGCGAAGGAAAAATTAAAATAAACACAGGCGCATCCTTTCCCTATTTGAAACATCAAGGTCAAGTGAGTCCACAAGTTTTAGAAAGTCCTTAAGATGTTGATTTGGATTCTCGAACCAAAGTCCATGGAATGAGCATCCGTTTTGCACCAACCGGATGGTGTCGAATGGCAGAGGCACCACATTGTTCTCATTGGGGAGTTCAATGATGTTTTGATATCCCTCGTGGCTTGGTCTGGAATAATCTCCTAGAGTACGGATAGGATTTTCATCTCCCATGGTGGTTAACAAAAAAGAGTTTTACAAAACAAAGGGAACAAAAACAAAGATAGACTACGAGAAAGCTAATTGACATAAAATTAAATTCTCACTTGATAGGAATCAAATGAGTAGACCTAAGCTAAATAAAATTCAAAACCTATACTATTCCCCAGCAGCGCGCCAAAAACTTGATGCGGTCGTTGTAGTGTAGTATAGGCAAGAATCAGAGGTTGTTATCTTCTCTAGGGAAATAGCGTGTGAAGGTTCAAACTAAACGTAACTAAGGTCAAAAGGGTTGAAAAAATATTATTTTTATAAAAGCAGGTAAAATCTCGGTTTTAAAGGGGGTTTGTTTTAAACTAATTAAACTAAATTAAACTAAATTCAATCTAAACTACTTTGGTGGAAACTTGTATAGGTAAATAAATGTGTTTACTTAATCATGCATTACTCCTTAGTTTGAACCTCCTAATCCTATTCCTTTTTCACTCTTGTGATGCAGTGTGTAAGTATTTCTTAATTCATGAACGAATTACACGAACTCGCCGTCTATGCAATATTTCGTTAAGGCAACACACAAGTAAGGTAGTATGAAGACTATTACAAGGCCCCTAAGAGTACATTACATGCATTAAAACACTTAAAAGGTGATCAACCATATAATGGTAAGGTAGTATGAAGATTGTTACCGATGGTATCCTTTCTAGACAATCGTGTTTCCCTAGATGTCTTTGCAAGCAATTAAGAAGCTAGTTTTCTAGAGCCTAACATGCACACTCATTAACAATAAGCAATATTAAAAAGATTCACAAACTAACTTTCATGCAATCATAAGCAAACACTATAAGATCTAGCTTAGCATGTTAAAAGGAAGCAAAGAATAATAATTAATCAGACAACCTATAGACATATTGATAGATTAAAGGATAAAGAACTTCACTTGATTAAAACATGGAGTTAAAGGTATATACAAGAGGGTTTTTAAACCCCAAAATCTACATAAAACCTGATAAAACTCATACCCTGAGTATGGCTATCATATCCCACAAGTTCCACACTTTAAAACCCTCAAACGGAGTTTGTATATATGGAAAAGCAATCGCGATGGCGTCACTTTATAACTGTGATGTTGTCGCTCCGTCGATTCTTCTAAGACTTCTTTAAGTAGGTTATGTTCTGACGCCATCTCAGTAATCCTAACACTGTGTTGATCACAACTTAAGATCTATTCTTTAGCTTGTAAAGGTTAAGTTACTTTGGATAAGTCCAAAACAACTATGGTAGAAACTTTATGAATACTAAAGAGTATGTAGAATCTACTCTTTAATACTTAGAAAAAATTTAATGAAACAGTAAACTTTAAGAACAATGATATAACTAAAAAGCTTCAATATTATTATTATAAATAATACGAGTACTCTGTGTAGTACTAGGGTTTACAACCTTGAAGCTATGTATCAAAACGTCTATGACTATTGTATATCCAAAACCATAACCTAGGATCTCCTTTTATACACTAAGGAGTCCTTTACATGATAACTACAAATCTTCTATAATGTTAAACTTATATGTATCTTTCTAACTATATAGAATATACTCTGAATAAGTCAATACAAATCTCTTGACACGTCTTTATCTCTTTAGGAGTCTTTAATCTTCACGCAGCAGTCTTAAGTCCTTCAGCAGTATTAAGTTAGTACTGCAGTACTAACTTTCTTCTAGCAGTACTAACTAGTTAATATTAGAAGTTATAACTTGAGCAGTACTAAGTATGAACACATTTAATTCCTAAAAATCCTCCCCTAAACTTGTAATTGATCTCCAAATCATCAAGTTTCTTGAATTAAACCTTGTTCTATGAGAGGATTCTTCCAAATACTTTATCTTCTTGGTCTTTCAATCTGCATGAATATCTTTCTAAGAAGTTCTCTGGATAATTCATTATCTTGTTTCACCAAGAGTTTTGCAACTAACATCTGTGTAAGAACGCCTCTTGACAAAAGATATTCCCTTTCAACCTGCATGTAGATATCCATTCCATCCTTTGTAGATACATGATGCACTCCACATGTATCATACAGTCTCCATGTTATATCATGATTTCTATGGGGTATAACAGGTGGTCAAATTTATTTTGAGTAGCTAGACCTGTACAAAAATAGTAGTATCACATAAATACGAAACAGCGTGGATATAAACAATTTTTGTTAAAATCGACTTAAAAAGAGTGAGTTATAACCCAAATGACAGTCGGGTAAAAACTAGTAACTTTTCCAACAAAATTGTTTAAAATACATTCTATCCAGTTTACGTTTTTATGTTTTTGATCCATTTCGGGTCTGATTCAGGTGAAACTCATATAAGAAACTTGTAGAACATGATTTTTCCTTGAAACGTCGCTTTTGGTCATTCCGTGAATCCTTATAACGAAGGAGTTACGCCCTTCTAAAGTCGGACTAAAATCTAGAAATTTTATAAACTTTCTGCTTGAATTTGGCTAATAAATGTAAGTTGTTTGAAACTTAAAAAAAAGGTTTTTAGGCATTTTGGAGTCTGAATGAGCTATAAAACCCTTAACAAATATTGGAGTGTCACTTATATATTTTCCATACGCGTCGAAATCTTTCAAAAATATTATTAAGTAACGAGATAAGATTTATTAATCTTGATAACTTGGAAATACTTATAATATATATACGATGATGAATAAAAGAATGTAATATCCTATATTGATAGTCAATTAGGCGAGATTTAAATTTAAGCATAAATATATTAAGAAATGACTAATGTGCGAGATTTCTAAAGTTAGGCAAAAATAGTAGTTATTTTGTTGAAATGTTAAATCTTCATAAAAACCTATATGAACTTTACAGGTCCACGTTTTGACTCATCTAACCTAAACACACAAACATGATTCGGTGATGATAACCTTACAAAAATCGCATAGTATCATTTCGTTATTGTTATCATTGCACCTAAAGCGCCCAATATTCAAACTAGTCGCGTTTAGGACTCTCGTGCTCATTCTTTAGTTGTTGATTTATTTTCGATTCACCACTTGCTTAAGGTGAGTTTTCGTAGCCCCTTTTTACTAGTATTTTCTAGGGGGAAAATGATACTCAAATGATATTTAAATGGTTTGTGACGTGTTACACTATTTTATACTTGGACAATAAGTGCGTTTATATTGCTATATGTGTGTTACTGCGTACTTAGATTACGAGAGGTAATTTACCTTTGGGAAGAGGCGCCCATGATATCTTTGGGTAGCGGCTCCCAGTATATTGCGGGAAGATGCACCCATTACTATATAAGTTTATTTATGTGATTCGTTGTCGTGTATTATCTCTTAATGTTGGTATATGCATATCTTCACACTTTTGTCCTATTTAAAAAATATGCACAGCAAATGGGTTTATTACTTAAACCTACGATCTCACCAACTTTATGTTGACGTTTTTGAGTATTTATTAGTCAGAAAACGAACACATTCCTAAGGAGGAATAGAGCTTTCTCGCATTACTTAGAGAGACTTAGGATGTAACCCTCATGGGTTACTTATCCTTTGTATTCTGCACTATTATCTTGATGTTTGATTTGACTATTTGTCTTAATTTCACTTTTCCCGGGTTGTGGGATTATTATGACAATGTGGCTATGTTGTCGTGGTACTGACTATCCACGATACAAGTCTCCGCTTGTGTCGGGAGTCTTCCACGACAATTTAATGTTGATAGATCATTTAGTGATTTCCTCTATTGTTTTTATATCAATGATTTTAATGAACGATCATGTCCTGTTATAAAACATCTCAGTGTATTCCACCTTAGACGGGGTGTACAGAAATTGGTATCAGAGCTATTGTTATAGAGAACTAGTGGTTTTGACCTAGACTATAATCTAAGTACCTCATATAGCACATTAATAAAACTATTGTGCCTATGTATATGTGTAGTGCGATTGAATTTATTAGTGCTTACGTAAAATTTTTTTTTTATGTGGTAATTTGAATGCTACCAATAAAGGCCATGCCTGTGTGAAGTAAGTATATGACGCCAGGCCAGTGTTGATACATTAGGATCATAAAACATGATTTTATTGTAATCATAGTATGCCTCGAGGTAATATATAGAAACATAAGCATAGAGATTAGGAGATAGAACATAAGAACTCTCGCAACATCTTTAGCGTATTATAGTAAGTTTTGTTGCACATCGCATTCTGAACTAACGAGTCAGGTTACATAGTTAGTTACCCCAAGAATGAACCCTTACTAGGTCATCTCAATTGTTGTTTCGTCATATGATCACGACCTTGGGAATGACTTATGAAACAATAGTACTACTAGAGAGTAACAACCTTATGATTTTGAGTAGGTTCTTTGCGTTGACCATGATAACAAATTTCCTCCTGATGATCATGTTTTGAAGATGGTACAATTCGTCTAAGTCAAAGTCCTTCTTAAAAGACAAAACTTATAAAAACTTAAATTTCATTAAAACTTAAAATATTACATTAAACTTGAAAGAAAAATACATTAAACATTAAAATAAGCAGAAATTAAGCTGGAAATTAAATCTACACTACTCTAATCTAGTCCTACTCCTAAATGCCTTTTTACTGTGTGATCTTCTCTTCTATTTATAGGGAAGAGAGGAGTCTTCTAGACCTTGAGGTGTGTTTTTTATGTGAGGAGTTGAGAATCTCTCATCATAGCCATCCATCCAAATCTGTGCTTCTTTGCCTTTAATCTTAGCCCTTAATTTGATGCCACGTCTCATCATCCAATGATTATGCTTGGGATCGCCAAGCTGTCATTCCATTTACATCATTGGTTGTGTCATGTGTCAGGTGGCAGGCTTCTAGAAGCACTTTGATGCGCATACTTAGTTGATTTACCCTGCTTCTTGTTAATGGTGAAAAAGAGGGAAAAGGGAAATGCTACAGTAAATTTGACCCTCATATAACGTGTGTTGACTTGGACGGGTGTTGGGACATTGGGACTTTTGTTATAACATTGGGATATTGGGCCATTTATTAAACATGGGCTTTTAAGGTTTATCATTTAAGGTTTATCATTTAAGGTTTGTAGGCTAACCTAACTAATTAAGTGGGCCCGGGTTAGTCCATAGAAGATGGGTATGCCTCCGGCTTTGGTTTTTCGCGCTCTTTCCAATCTCATGCTCGGTTTTGTTCGTTTTGCTTCGTTTTTGTCATTTTATTAAATATTTGTTACCTGCAAGACACAATTGACAAAACACACATATATACTGCATTTTTCATGTATTTTTGGTCTATTAAGCTTATTTTAGTAAGGTAAACTGATATGTGATTAAACACATATCCAGACCGAAACTTCCTTGTTGAGTGACCGAGCTTCCTTGTTCGACTCAATATTTTGAGGCTAAAAATCTTCCTCGAAGCGAGGTCTTGAACCTTGAAACGAGCTTCCTTGTTTGACTCGATATTTTGAGGCTAACAATCTCCCTTAAAGCTTGGTTTCAAACAGATTTTGAGCTTCCATGTTCACAGTCACAACATGGTCTTAGGTTTCTTGAGATTGCTTTGAAATTGAGTTCTGGAGTCTTGTTCTTGGTCTTTATCTTTGTTGTAGGCTTGTTCCTTCATGCTGTGTGATCTTTGATCTTGAGCCTTTTTTTTTGACTTTGTCTTTAATTTTGAGATCTTAAATCTTTTCCTTGTATGACATTAATGTCTTTTCCATCTTGCGATCTTGTGTCTTGACCAACATGCTCATACTTTGAATCATCTGGAAAGCTTGCTAAAAATCTCCCTTGACATCTTTGTCTTGATAATCTTGATATCTTTAAGGAAGATCTTGAATATTAGAGTTTGCAAAAGTCTTTGTCTTTGAATGAACTTTAGCTTTCTTGATTCTTGAATCGTGATGCCAATTGTATGTCATTCAATCTTAAATATGAGCATGTGGTAATGAAACTGACTCTGCTGGAATGAGGCTGCAACACCATCGTTTGTACCTGCATTTTAATGTTAGACATAAACAATAGATATAGACGAATATGGCTTTGTTATTCGACAGAATTCGATTGCGTTAACCTTTGGTTCTGTGAGGACCGTTTTACAGTATAAATATTGTACCTGTGATCAGGTAGATTCAATTTTGGAAGAATCTCATTGACAGGGTTTCCAGCAAGAAACGTAAGATCCTCTAACATAGATGTATTAGATTCACCATGCTTGCATGTTCTCGTTACCGGAACGTCTCAAAGTAGACAACACGGTAAGAGTGAATCAGATAGTTACTATCTTTCTGATTGAGTCGTCAATTCATTAACTGGACCAGAATTGGTATCCAGTTGACACAAGCTTGATTCATATAGAATCTCGCAAGTCACCTACCGTAGTGCTGTTTGATGATGACACTAAAAGGATTTCCATTCATCACTGTGATTACTAAGGAGTATCACTCTGAATGTTCTGGCAAAATCACAAGGATAATGTGTAGGACTCTTGTTAACAACGTGTGAACTTAATGGTGTTCAACAAGTGTCTTTATGGAATGTGTCCTAATGAGATTTATTTATTGATCTCTTGGCTCTAGACTCTATTAGTGCGTTTTGGTTCTAGTAGACAGAGGCTGAAGCAGACTACCACCTTTTCAATATCAACAATCTCGGAGTGAGAAAGTTAATAGATAACGTGTGTATCTCTATGACAAATGAGACAAGTATCTGTTGAGAGAAACTTGAATGGCTGGGAAGGGTTGTATAGTGCATCACTGGGTCCATGATGTCTTGTATTTAATACCAAAATTCATCTTTGTGAAAAACTGGTAGCATATGTATTGACTCGGTTTCTGCCTAAATTGTGTGGAGGGCTGCTTTGTTTTCACCCTTTATCCATACATTTCTTATTTATTCTTCAACCCCTTCAATGCTTACCAAGACGTCATTACTAACACCTTGTTGTGATTGTTCCAGTGTTAGCTCATGTCTTAGTCGGCATTATTCCTGTTCTCATTCATTTCCAATCATACCTAAGGACTGCTATTTCTAACTATGAGGTGTCCTTGGGTAGATCCCTTCGGTTCTAGTTGTATCATAGGACTAATACCTAACCTAACCACCTATGACTTCAGAATCGTCATGAAATTTATAGGTTGTTAGGTATTTGATCGTAACCATAAAACCAATTTTGAAAAATCAATCAAAGTGTTTGATATAAATCAAAACGTTTAACACTTTGAGAGTTTCATTCTTTTGAAATGCTCCCCCTACACATGTACATTGATGTTCGAAATTGTTTTGCACATGGAGGAAAGAGTTATGCACTTAGAGTCTTTAGATCACTTATTATTTTCTAGATCACATTTTAATTACATTTCTCCCCTTACTTTAAATACTAATTCACTTAGTTTTTAAAATACCTGGTGATTAAATTTTGACTTAAAAATTCTGTGGGGAGAAAATTGTTATATGTGGAACTGTTTCTTCTTGCTCCCCCTCAATTTCACACATATGACACCAATTGAGAGAATAAGATTATGACTTGAGCTACTTATATATGTTTTAACAAAATGAGTGTTTAAATATTATTAACATTTTTAACATTTTTCATTTGATTAAACATTTTTTTTAAATGTTTTAGACACACAAAATAGGCATGTGAGTATGTGCCTAAACACATTAAAACTTGGTTTTAAAAGCTCCCCCTTAAAAATTGTTTCACTTATAAAAAATGATTCGACTTTTGAAAGATGCATGAGGAGGGAGTGTCGAACACACAATTTTGAAAAAATTTGAAGAATTTTTTGAGAAATTCTTGAAAAATTGTGTTCAACGTGTTTTGAAAAACCAATGTTACTTGAGCTCGAAAGACTTTGAATGTATTGATAAATTCTTGAAAAATTATGTTCAACGCTTTGAAAAACCACATGTTAGAAGACTTCTCTTCTAACTCTAAAGGTAAGTGCACTTATGTGTACACTATCCTTTTTCTTGAGCTCAAAACTTTGAATGTCTTATAAGAACAACTCAAGAAGAAAATTGATTTTCTCGTTGTTAGGATAAGTTATCTTTATAGATAAACTTTCCTTTATTTGAAGTTGGGTTATGTACTGATTTGCACATAAGCCATTAAGAAAAATTAGAAATGACATGTTTTGAAACTTTTGAACTCTTGCTCGAACTTCATTTACATACCCGTGACAATATTAATCGTCATTTTTGTTACGATAAAATATATAATCGATTCCAAAAGACATGTAGAGGATGATTCTTTTGGGTTATTTTTGATTCTTTTTCTGATTTTGTATTTGCTTTTTGGAATTTTATATTTTTGTATTTGGTTTTATAGGTTTTATATATTTATATACAAAAATTAAAATAAAATAAAATAAAATAAAAATCAGGAAGTAAGTAAACTTCAAATCCTCTGGGACTTTTGTCTAGCAGATATCTCTTGTATCAAAGTTATCCTTTGTAACCTTGCTCTCCTAGATATCACATTTTATTTTATGCACGCCTTGATTCTTTCTTTCTTTAGATTGAAAGGGTACCTAATATCAAAATCAAGAATTTGTTCCTCCAACATTTATGGATGTACTGCTACTTGAATCTGAGTTTGTATGCATTCATGAAGGATTAGTAATTCTGGATTGGAATCCATGTGGGTTCATGTCACCCGTTGTTGTGCTTAGAGGTAAATATATTTATTGTAGGGAAACCCCACCTAAGACCAACAGTTTTGAAAATTCTACCCGTCTGTTTCCACCTAAGACAAGATCTAGGACTTGTTGTTTTCTTATGCATTGTGGACGTCTTTTTGATTGAAAACCTATGTCCTGTAGGGATCTGTTTTTTTGGTTTCTTTGCAACACTTATTTGCTCTACGGGTTTGTTTCTGTTTATTGTCTTATGGGATGGAACCTTAGCACGTGAGTTGACCTCATTCAGGAATTTTGTTACACAAGAATCATGATTTTCATTAAAGACACATTTTTGACATGTCGATCAAACAAAATGTTTGGAGTCAAAAAATTTTCTAGAATTCCTAGAGTGTTCTGCTATGGGCACAGTCTTTGTCGTTACGCAACTACTCTTAGATGCAGGCCAATTCCTAGAATTTTGGTTATTGATCCTAGGTTTGAGTTTTCTACCATTAGCTGTGCTTTGTGGTATAGCAAAAGGCATCACACTAGGTCTTGAATTCCTACCTCGTTCTTGTGTCTTTTTCTTAGCTATCTCTAGATAGTAATTATGAACCATGTCATTGAAGTAAATTCTTGGCATGTTCTTTAATCTATTCCTAGATTAGCTGGATGCGTTTCATGTGATAAGGTTTCTGCAAATGTATATCTCTTTCCTTAGGAAAAATAATGTGTAGTGAACTGGTATTGGCTAATCGGTTTTTCACATCAATTGGTGAGGCAAACCGTTGGTTTCGAAATTCTAGGTCGTTTCAGACTTAAAGGCAGTTCGAATTGTCTAACTACTGATTGGTTTCTTAGTGATTGAAAACCAGTTTCCCCAAGATTGATGGTTTTGCAAACTTAGTATCCACGCTATCTTGTAACTTTCTTACTCATTTTTTAATGTTGCAATTGCAAATCCTTTTTCCTAAAGTTGAGCTTTGAACTCAGCATTTTGAGCAATCAAAGAGGTTGTGTGTTCTATAGTCTTAGCTCTCGTTGTCTTGATAGAATCAGACAGTTCTTTGTAATGCTTTTTCAAAGTCTTATTTTCCTTAAGTAATTTAGCCACTTTATGTTCCAATTCGATGTTTATGTTTTTCATTTTACATTATGTTATGTCTTAACCTGGCTTCATTTACTCTTTTTACATTTCCAAAAAATGACCTGTTTGCATTCTTTTAACGCTTGATTTTGATATTTATGTTTCAAGTATTAAAACACAATGTGCTATTGATTCTAAAAAATCTTATTGAAATTAGGCAACGGTTTTATGAGAAAATATTTTCACGGATCGAGAGATGAGATTGATTTGAGAGTTCAGTTGTTTGGTGATCAGTTAATTTAGCAGGCAAAGGACGTGTGTCATGACATTGTTTAGCATTCTGTTCAACCCTCTCCTTCATTATTGAATTCAGGTTGCTCAGTATGTTGTTGTCTTGTAGCAAATACATTATTATCAGCAGTCAATTATACCTCAGCCATTGGCTCTTCATCATATATAGGTCTGATATCTGCATCATCAGCATCTGTATCATTCATGATTGATGGCTTGTATCTGCTTTCAGATTATTGTCCCACTGCACACTGTGTTAACCAAACTAGCATCCAATGCTTTACTCGTATCAACCTTTCCCTTTGTTGTCTACATATATCTTTCATTCACCCTGGTGTCATACTCTCTTTTATGCAGTGCTCTTTCATAAATTGACTTATTAACAAATTCCATGTGTTGGATCAGTGTATCACGGAATTGTCGAACCTCGATTTTAGTGTATTCGAGAAAGTACTTGTGTGTCATTATACCATTTTCATCATTCAACGAAATCCGTGGCTTGATGAACTTCTGAAACTGTGTCTCGAGTACTCTAAAAGCAGCCATGGATCCAATCTCTTGAAATTCTTCTTTGTCAAGTTTCTTTTCTAGTTGATCCACATTTAGGAACATTGTGCCTGTGAAAATCTTAACATCTTGACCAAAGAGTGTTGCAAATACCCGTTTGAATCCATCCTCGGTTCGAGTTCTTTTTAAGTCGTTGTTTGAAAGAAGCTTGAGGTGTGAATGAAGTAATCAAAAAGATACCATGCAACTCTTTTTTGCTTTGTCTTGTATTTGTTGCATTTGTTGTTCTTCCGAATTTGAACACGAAAATAAAGTATCTTTCGTTTCCATTTTACCGTGAATTGTAAAGTGAAAATGATTTGTAGGATCTTAAGTTTTATGAAGTGATTGAGATTGTGGTTTGATTTGAAGTTCAAATTTACGGGATTTTACAAGTCTTGATTAAACCGAGAAAAGAAGAAACTTTCGCGGGATTTTACTAAATCAAGAAGAAACCGTGAAATGTGAAGTTGTTGTTTTGTTGGAAATTATTGTTTGTTTATGTGTCTTTGAAGTCTAAATGAGTATACAATTAATTTCCAAAAGTTGAGGACCGAAAATTGGGTTAATTGGATATTTTCGATGATTTCAATTCGATTGCACTCAAATCTCTATTGTCACAAATTCTTATTGTCACAAACTCTATGTCACAAACTCTATTGTCACATCTATATTGTAACAAAATCTATATTGTCACAAAATCTCTATGTCACAAATCTCTATTAAAGGTATGACACACAAATCGCTAGGTAGTGTAATTTTAGGCATAGTTTATTTCTTGAAGCGTAACAAATACCGTGCACAAATCACTGAAAGGAAAACATTAAATCGCTTACCAATTAAGTTACACAAACCGCTTTTTATTTTAAAAAAGACAGTTGCACAAACCCGCTATGAAGAATTGCATAAATGCCACGAAGCTAGTACACAAACCGCTAGATGCACAAATCGCTATTCTTCATACACAAATCGCTACCTTCAAACACAAATCGCTATTCTTCAAACTTTCTGGAAAATAGCTTTCTAAATCTCTTAAAAAGACTTTATTTGGAACGATTTGATCGCCTTGATTTGTACTTCTAACTTAAAGCTAGACTAAATCTATCATAAAAAAATAAACTTTATCATTTTTATCACCAAAAATTATTTTTACTTTTTGTTATGATTTTCGTATAGACTTTTTTAAAAAACAAATTTAATGCTAGACTAGATAAGATTGATGATTTAAGGACTAATATAAGCTGTTGTACACTAAAATTAAGTTAAACATCAAAAATATGAAAAGTTAAAACTATAAAATCAATAATAATCCCCCAAAAATGGCTTAATAAATAAAATGGTGCATTTTTCTTATAAAAACCACATTCAAAACACCTTAAAACCCTTGGCTATACCACTGTAGGAACCCCGTAATATCAATTTCACCGATTATATGTTGCATAACGATTTACAAAGAAAGAGAAGGAATAGAAAGAAAGAATAATTGAGAGAAAAGAGAGAGTATACAGAGAAATAGTGGTGGATTATCCAAGTGTAGAAAGATTACAAATGAACAACAACCCTTCTCCATTGTGGAAGGGGGTTATTTATAACCTATACCATAAGGCTTGGACGATATGGGCTTTCTACGGGGCGAGCTCGGTTTTAATGGGCTTTAGCCCATTAACACGTGACCAATTAGCTTACATAAATGAGCCTGTTTATCCTTTCTAGCCTATTACGACATATAATAAGTAAGGGACCGAGCTTCCATGATTAGTAGCCGAGCTTCCTTGTTCGACTCGATATATTTGAGGCTAACACAAACAAAGAACAAATAAAAAAATCAATGAAACCACAATTGATAAAAATTCAAATTAGGGATTTTTTAGGTTTTTTAATCTATAACAAACATACTCTTAAAACTAATGAGATGTAATTTGCATATTGTAACTGTAGATTTAAGGTGATAGGGTTTATGTATGTTATTGATCTATGAAATTTTTTTCTAAATTGATTTAAACTAAAACTTATATAGCTAATATACATAGACCGTAATAAATTCCAATCTAAGATACACGTTCAAATAGGAAAGCAAATAAACCTGTAACCAAAACACGATTAGTAATGCAACAACAATTGAAAGAAAATACCTTATATAATCAAATACAGAATAATACACACAACCACAATGATTCTTGTTTTGCCATGATTAATATTAATAAATATTGTTAGTTTTCGATTGATTTTTAGGTATGTAGGTTGATCGGATCATCATGATTTGTGGGTATGTAGGTTGATTGGCTCATCATGATTTATGTGGATTATACCTTTTGAATCTGAATATAGGTGAAAGGGTTTAGGGATTAATTTCAGGGCGGGTATGGTGAGAAAAAATGGGCAATGATTAGAGATTAATGTTTAATGTAGAGTTATTATTGAAAGGAGTCAATGTAGGGAAAATATAACTAATTTTGGGGAAGAAATTAATGCAAGGTATTATTAAAACACAAATGATCCAAAGGTGGAAAAAATGGAGGGTTTCCACGTGTCATTCTTCTAGATTTTTAGGCCAAGATCACCCTTAACAAACCCTCATTTATATAGATAGTAGATTAATTTTTCAAAAATAATAAAATGAAATACGAAATTTATTGTAGCTGGAGATGCGACGCCGTCAGGAAAAATCTGACGACCGTATCCTAGAGACTGTAATTTTTTTGTTTGTTTTTAAAATTTTTGCACGCAAATCCTATTAGTTGTTTCTGTGGAAACTGAAAGGGGGTTGAATAGTTTTTACCATTTTTGATTAAAACTTAGATTATCGACTTATGTGAACTCAAGAGATATACACAAGTGTATATGATAGCGATGCAATAAGTAAATAAGTAATCTATTGGAAATTGAAACAAGTAAAGATAAGAATGATCAACCGATGGACAACAATGTTTATTGTGGCTTTAAATCTTGACCCTTTCTCTGTTTAATAATTTCTTTCGGCTATGAAGCTCCTCTTCGCCCTACTCCACTCCCCAAGTACCCAACTTGAGAGTTATCTTCACAATGTCAACAAGCTCCCTTTAGACGGAGAAAACCGTACATGTCGCTAATACTTATTCTGGTACTAAGCTAAATACGAGTTTTCTTTCGTGATCAGAAAACCAATCTACACACTATGGTATTTTGATGCCTAAAATACTAAATATCATACACATAGGATACATACACACACAACTACAAAGATATACAAGATGAGATGGATTAATCACAAATGAGATGACACAACCTAAACTATTAACCTTGAAGATTGACGTTCTTTTGAGTGTTCTTAACTAAAGAGTGGAATGAGTTTATTACTTGTAATGAATTATGTAACAAGTATAATGATCAAAGTATATAAAAGATAAAAGATGTATGTGAAAAATATTTGTTAAGAGTTGTTTAAAATGAAAGCTTAAGGTTGCTATTTATAGGCAAACCTTTAAAATTCAAATCTGTCCGACGTGGTCATGAGGATTCACAGATCCACATTTGCCTGGATCCATCCCTTGTATTTGGACCCAATTAGATCCGTAAGTGGAGTGGGGACACATTTGTCATTTTTGTGTTTTATCCTAAATCGTCTTGACAAAATATTGTTTGTACTTAATAAAACCAATTTATTTAGATTCTTCTAGACAAATTAATTCTTATCACCTAATAAGGAAAGATTTTATAGATCTAGAATGATTGAAAAGATTTGGAAAGATTGTTGCCATTTTGGTTAATCTTATTTTGTCTTAATGATTTATATAAACTAACTTATAATTATTCATGTGGTAACTTAAATCATTTGATTAGAAAGGGTTTATGCAAATGATAACATTTTTCTTTAATCATTAACTATGTTTAATAATGACATATTCATACCTTAAGTGATTTGTCGTCATCAAGTAAACTTTTGACTAAATAACTTGTTTACGTAAACTTTTATGTAGTATGACATTATATTTGTTATTATCAAATAATGTAGATCTTTAGAATTAATATCAATTTGCACGAATATTTGTATTAACAATCTCCCCCTTTTTGATGATGACAAAATATAAACTCATGCTTATTTAAAAGTTACTAAATAAGTATTTAGTAGATGAGTTTACATTTCTTCTCTCCCTTTTTGTCGAAGCAAAAAGTGTTGTAGAGGCGTCTTGCAAGTCTTGTTTTTTACGAATGCTAAGTCACTTTGTTACGAATGCAAAGTAAAAAAAATAACGACTAAGTTGCAAGTTCTCCCCCTTGGTGTATGCTCCCCTTGCTTGGGGCACCAAGGAATCGAGCTATGGATGCGTGCTACAAAACAAAGTTAGTAAACAAGATAATTATATATATGACATCCAAATAATATACACATATTACATTTTAACACAATTTAAAATCCCTCTCAAATAACAAATGAAATAATGTTAAATCCATTATAAGGGATAAAACATAAAATTTGGCGTTAAAGCCATTACACAATAATCTTAAACTAGAAAAAGAAAACAATTAAAGATCCTAAATTTTGGGAAAAATGTCATTTTCCCATATAATTTGAGGGGTGAGTGAGGATTTGCAATGCGGCTAATGCGAAATGTAGGTGGGTTAATTGTGATGAAGCGCCAAAGGTTGGTTGTCGAATATATGCGAGAACATATAGTTGACACAGTTTTAGAGCATTTGGATTTCATGCCTTGTGGTGCTACAACATTGACAAAACATGTTGTGGGTTGTGAGGCATGTCGTTTGGATGAACAAAATTCAAGATGTTTGGAGGATTAGGAAAATCTTGATTTCTAAGATTTGGTGGTGGATGGTGAATGTTTTCAAGTGGAGAACTTTGTTGTGGAGAGAGGTGTGTTGCTTGTTAATGTTAATCAAACAAATGGTGGTTGTTGACTTAGTGGTTCAAATCGAGGTGGTTAGATTTGGAATGAAAAAACTGGGTGATGAAACACGTGGTGGTGAAGTTGGATTGAGGGCGGTGGCCAATTATCCATGGTTTGAGCATAGGGGTCATTGGGATATTTGTAGTGGAGGAAGTTCTGAGGTGTCTTGTTTTATCGGGAATGGACAAAACGATGTTTTATAGTTTAGGTGGAGGTGCAACGTGAGTTGGTGTCGGAGACTCACTTGGTGATGATGATGAGGTGTAGTGTGTACTCTTGCTAGAGATGGATTTTGATGGAGCTTGTGGTGGTGAGAGGGATTTCTTTCTAGGAGGTGGTGAAGGAGTTCTCTCATTTGGTTGTTCCTTACTTGAGGATGTGAGATTAACATAGTTTGGATACTTGACACTTATTCTTACGGTTTTTCTTTTGAAGTTTGGTGAATTTGTTTTGGATAAACTAGTCATGGTGGTAAACTAGTAAGGTTGTATAAGAGAAATGTAGAGAAGGTGTGAATAAAATGGTGTTTGAGGATGATGATTATAAGGTAAAAGTGGTGAAGTGGATTGTATAATGGTCCTTGGATTATATGGAGAACATGTTATATCCTAAGGTGTAAGATCCCACATAGTATCATATAGCATGGTTATAAGATAAAGTAGAAAAGGTTAAAAATCAAAAAAATTTGAATTTTAGCGCCTGGACTGGTGAGCCACGGATCCACCAAAACAACATACAGATCTGCCATATAATGGATCCGTGGGTCGCAGGTTTCAACAAAAACGACCAGAACATCATTTTGCACCCAAAACTTAAAACAAATTATCCTGCAAACATCATTATCTTCTACCAAATCATGATAAACTATCCAGAAAGCATAGCATAATAAGTACATAGTTTCAACATTCAGTTTTGAGCATGCAGATTCAAGCAGACAAGTTAATAATTCAAAGACATGATAATTAGGCATTTAAATTGTTTCACAAACAAATCTTACTTCAACGAAATCCCTTCTTCAACATCCTTGCAAAGTTGTGCAACGCTCGACCTAAGTTTTTGAACATTCCTCTTGTCTCCCTTTGTTCTTTGGAATGTTTTGGATCATCCTTAAAAGCCCTACTATAAGATCTAAGGGAAAGCTTAGTGCTAGGCAGATCTCCATCATCTGATGGTGGTGACTCGGTTGAAGACGAGGTGCTTAATTGAGTACGCTTAGATTTTCCTACATTCTTAGTTCTTTTAGGTGGAGGCTTCTTCGTTGTTTGCACTTAAGGAGGAATTTTTTTAGGACAAGTTTATCGTTCATCAAACGGGTGTTCAGCCATGTTTTGCTTTAAGGTTCTTTAAAGAGATGAGTTAAGATCATTCTTAAGTAGAACTTCGTCCTTTCAGTCTCTAAAGAAGTACATTCTCCTAATGATGAAGTAGGCAAGGTTGAAGGGTTGTCTGGTTTCTAGGAAATACAACATCAAGGCAATAACTGCTTGAGTGTGGTCTCTATTTCCTATGGCAGAATAGACATTTTCCCTAATGACTAGTTCACAAGGTCTAAGGTGATTGAAGAGCTCATTGGTTTCTATTGATCCCAACTTAAGATTTATTCCTTAGCTTGTAAAGGTTAAGTTACTTTGGATAAATACAAAACAACTATGATAGAAACTTTGTGAATACTAAAGAGTATGCGAAATTACTCTTTATTACTTAGAAGAATGTTAATGAAATACGTAAACTTTTAAGACAATGATATAACTAAAAAGCTCTAATATTATTATCAATAATACGAGTACTCTGTGTAGTACTAGGGTTTACAACCTTGAAGCTATGTATCAAAACTTTTATGAATCACACTTAACATCATAACCTAGGATCTCCTTTTATACAGTAAGGAGTCCTTTACAAGATAACTACAAATCTTCTAAAAAGATAATCTTATACATATCTTTCTAACTATATAGAGTATACTCTGCACAAGTCAATACATATTCAATTTCACACGTCTTTATCACTTTGACGGTCTTTCATCTTTATGACAACTGTATTAAGTCCTTCGAGCAAGTATGATGTTTGTACTGCTAGTACTAACTTACTTCTAGCAGTACTAACTAGTTAATACTGGCAGTTGTAAATAAAGCAGTACTAACTTTTGGCTTGGTAGTACTAACTATGAACACATTTAATTTCTAACAATCCTCCCCTAAACTTGTGATTTACCTTCAAATCATCAAGTTTCTTGAATTAAAATTTGTTTTCAGAGAGGATTCTTCCAAACAGTTTATCTTCTTGGTCTCTCTGCCCTGCAAAGAATATTCTTTCCTAAGTAGTTCTATGGATATCTCATTGTCTTGTTTCACCAAGAGCTTTGCAACTAACATCTGTGTAAGAACTCCTCTTGACAATGGGTACTCCTTCTCTACCAGCATGTAGAGGTCTATCCCTGTCTTTGTAGACACATGATGCACTCCACATGAATCATAAAGCTTCCAAGTTAAATCATGAATAGGCTTTTGAAGCTTCCATAACTCATCTTCTTTATCTGGTTCAAACAATCCTTCACTCTACCCTATCACTCTTTCTTTGTCATTAGTTGGTTCTGTTGAAGTGAACCTCTCCTTAACTAGACTCTACAACTTTACTAGATCATCTCTGTCAAAGACTTTTAGCTAATAAGATTAAAGAAAAACTAATATACCTCAATGTGATTTCCAACTCTGATGATCTTCTTAGTACTTCCTAGTACCTTCGGTGTAGATATCTTGTCTATTATTAGATACTTGGTTTGTAAAGCTTCAACATTCATCCCTTGCTCTAGAACTATTATCATCATTTGTTGTAGCTCGTCTTGTGATAATTCATCATCTTCTTTATCTCTTGGTTCTGTGCTTTCACCAGTCTTTTGCCTCTTAGAACTTTCTTGTTCAAGTTCCTCTTCATGCAGCCTTTTAAGAACTTTCAGCTGCTATCTTAGAATGTTCTGATAACATCACACTCCCCATTGGAGTATTAGTAAAAAAGTGTTGCCCTATTCATGGTTGGTTATACAATTCTTGAGACTCATCAAAGGAGTCTTTTCAACTTCTGTAGGTGTATGATTCTTCCCATGTGTTTGACATAATTAGGAACATATAAGTCCTTTGTGAGCCTGTTGAGGGTCGGCTTGAATCCTCCTTTCTCAGCTCTTTGTAGGCAAAAATGTCGCTTCTTGGTATGATAAGTTTCTACAAGCAGTCCATGCTTTTCAGCTTCAGGAATATTTTTTTGCTTTCCGGCTGACTTAAAATCCTCTGTGCTAACTCTTCATCAGCTTCAACTCTAGCTTGTATGTCTTCCCATTCTTTAACATTGAAAGAGCTAGCTTCTTCAGGACACTGGTAATCCTTGCCTTCTTCTTCCTGATATCGCTTGTAACTCTCTAAGATGTTCATAATCAAGTTTTTTGTCTTTTATTGTAGCTTTGTCTGGTTTGTTCAGGCTCAGATTCTGTTCATTATACACTTTACCTTTGGCTATTTAGTGCATTTCTCGTAATATACACTAATTTCTCAGCTAGTACTAATATCATTCAGCAGGTACACTAAACTTTCAGAAGCAATATCATCAATAGTAGAAACTCTTGTAGGACTGACAGTACTAACAACAACACTAGCAGTAGTAACTGCTGCACCAGCAGTAGAAACTGGCTCAGTAGTAGAAACTTCCTTAGCAGCATTGAAGTCAAAATTAAACTCTATATCATGTTGTACCAAAGAAATATAAGGATCTTGATCAATTTCATCTATCTTCCTCCTCTATTTGGAAGGATCCTCCAAATCTTCTTCATCATCGGATACAACTATTCTTGCCTTTCTTCTTGACTTGCTAAGCTTGTCCTTTTTCTCCAACCTCTTCACCTTCTTGATAAGCTTTGTAAAAGCAGCACCATAAACTTTCTTTGTCTGCTGCAAGTCTGTCTCCAAAGCTACAACTCTGTCTGACAATTTTGTAACCAAATCCATCAATTCATTATGTTGCATTCTGCCCTCATCACTTCCAAGTGTGTGACCTCTTAGGAGAGGTGAATCATGGGGCATGGATGGGGTCTTATCAATGTTACCACTGCCCTGTCCTGCATCTAAGCTAGTGACAGTAGTGGCAGCCCCTCCATATCTGACATCCACACCTGTGGAAGCAGCCTCATCTGCTACATTGGTGTGAGGAGGAGAACTGGGCTGAGGAACCTCAGTTTCCTGTCTGATAGAACTCCTAAGTGTTGGTGAAAGATGTGGTTGTGAGGTTGATGGAGCACCTGTGGGTGTGTGATGGGACTCAACTAGGACTGTTGATCCTTCACCCTAAAAAATTGGGCCCTGAACAAGCATTGTTGGAAACAATGGAATGTCCACCCTAGTATAACCCTTAGAAGCCCTCCTCATATTGCTAAAAAGTTTTTGTGTATGGGTAGGAGCAATATAAGTTCTTTTGTGAGGTAGAAGCAGTCTCTTGTGCTTGTTCAAAAAGATTTGTATAAATCTTGGATACATTAAAAATTTAGTCTTACTATCCAAGTTTTTCACCATTCCATCAAAAATCAGTTTAGAAAAATTAAACTTCCTATTAGTGGCCAAGCAAATAATAGCAGTTGCTATATTGCTACTGAATTGTTCCCATGAGGTTTTCTTAGAACTTAAACAATGAAGGATGGTATGGATCAAAAATCTCCATTGAGGAGAAAAGTGTCCCTTTTGAAAGGTCAATTTGTCAGAATTAGACACATACCCCATAAGAGCAAGTTGTGAAAAAATTTCAGTAGTAGGCAAATTACTAATACCATCAGAATCTTCTAACTTGATATGCCTCCTAATAGATACCTCAGTAACAGTTTTAACTTTCCCATCTATTGTAGCAGTTATTTCCAGTTCTCCATTATCAAGTGTTCTTGCAGTAGCAGTTTGCCAAAACTGTTGGATAGGAGAAACATAGATAGTGGGATTTTTAGTAAGAGCATATTGAATGTGACTTGCATTAAGAAAATCCACTATTTGATGAAATCCTTCACTGCCCTCTGTTTTCTTTAAGTAAGCGACCATGTTGTGTGTGTCACAGAATTCCAAATTTGCCATTGTTGATTGAGAAAAGTTCGATTAAGGTTCTGGGATATGTTCGTTTATAAGAGTATGTGTGTTTGGCAAAGGCAATTGAGATTATATAGATAGCACTTAAGGTTTTGATTGGACCGACTGAATAAAAGTGGATGTTTAACGTGAATAAATCTTATGAGTTAAAGAAAGTTCATGAATTGTCCAATTTAAGGAAACCTATAAGCGAAGAATTTGGCAGAAATATCTCAACGGCTATATTTAATTGCCAAAAATCTGTTATACCCCCAAACAGTACTAACGGTATTATAGCAGTACTAAGTTTAGCCTAACAGTACTAAGTAATGCCCAGCAGTACTAAGTGTAGATTGTCAGTACTAAATAATACCCAGCAGTACTAAGTAATGCCTAGCATTATTAACTTTTGAGGTACCAGTTTTAACCTCAATTTCGTTCCAAAAAGCATTTCCATCATCAATGTTGATTCTCACAAGCTCTCTTTCTGTTTTTAATCTCACTTTTTCTCTTAATTCTTTTTCTCACTAAATCACTATGTCTGTTTTTGCTTCACACATCTCTCTTTCTATTTTTGAACTCACTATATCTCTCATTTCTTTTTCTCACTTAAACACTATGTCTGTTTTTGTTTCACACATCTCTCTATTCTTTTAAGCTCACTTTTTCTCTCTATCTGTTTTTGCTTTCTCTTAATTTTTTAAGCTCACATTTTCTCTCTATCTGTTTTTGCTTTCTCTCAATGCTCACAGTATTAATTATAACAACAATAGAAAGTATACTTACCAGTAGTAAGGTAGGCCAACAACACTAACTTGAATTTCATCATTAGCTGTTGTTCCATTCCATTTCAAGCATTATTTGTCCATAATCTGCTTCATATTAACACAATTTACCTCCCCTCAATCAATACTTCAGGGGTTAAGCATTCTAATACTTGCAATCAGATATTGAAATCTTCCAATATCAAATGCTTTTGTGAGCAAATCTGCAACATTCTGATCAATGTGAATCTTGATCATCTGAATAAGTTTCTTCTTATTGGAATCTCTGATAAAATGATGTCTAATCTTAATGTGCTTAGTCTTTGAGTGAAACACTGGATTCTTAACTATGCAGATGGTGCTTTCATTGTCAATGAAAATCTTGGTATTCATGAAATTGTATCCATAATCCAGCATTTGATTTTGAATCCATAACACCTGTCCATAACAACTAGATGCCGCTACATACTTTGCTTCAGTAGTAGAGTTAGAAACTACAGTTTGGTTCTTACATTGCCATGAGATCAATCTACTCCCAAGAAATTGACAACCTCCTATTGTGGATTTCCTGTCTAAACTTGCACCAGCATAGTCACTGTCAGTATAAGCTTCCAAGTTAAATAGTGAGTCCTTATGATACTATAGGCCCAATTTAGGTTGACCTTTCAAGTATCTAAAGATTCTTTTCACAGCATGAAGATGTGAAACTTTAGGTGTGACTTGAAATCTTGCACAAGCACATAAAGAAAATATTATATCAAGCCTAGAAGTTGTTAGATACATCAATGATCCAATCATTGATCTATATAAGTGAACATCAACATCTTCAGCTTCTGTATCCTTAAGCAGTAGCTTTGAAGTCTCTATGGGTGTACTTGCTAACCATACAGTTAAAAAACCAAACTTCTTCAAAATTTCATCTACATACTTGTCTTGACTGATGAAAATCCCATCATCTTTCTGTATCACTTGTAGTCCTAAGAAGAAAGTGAGCTCACCCATAGAACTCATCTGGAACTTCTTGTGCATCAATTTCTCAAACTCAGTGCATAACTCCTTTTTAGTAGATCCAAAAATGATATCATCAACATATACTTGAACTAGTAGAATATCACTTTTGACTCTTTTAATGAACAAAGTCTTATCTATCTGACCTCTCTAAAATCCATTGTCCAATAAATAGGAAGATAAAGTCTCGTACCAAGCTCTAGGAGCTTGATGTAGACCATAAAATGCATTTTCCACCTTATAA
>BQNB010068371.1:0-27724 GCA_026074375.1 Tanacetum coccineum | reverse complement strand
GGCCACGCAACATTTCTACAGGCACATTCTTTACCTTGGATGCCTCATTCTGAGCTACCAATATCTTATCTTTAACACCAGATTGAATAGTCATACACATTGCTCGTACTTGTCTCAGTTTCACCCTTTCCTTTCTACTTAAAGCATCGACTACTACATTCGCTTGCCCGGGTGATAACGGATCTCATAATCATAGTCACTAAACAACTCAATCCATCGCCTCTAACGCATATTTAACTCCTTCTGGTTAAATATATGCTGAAGACTCATATGATCCGTGTAGATAACACTTTTCGTCACGTACATACAATGCCTCTAACTCTTGAGAGCAAAAACCACCGCACCCAACTCTAAGTCATGAGTGGTGTAGTTCTTCTCATAAATCTTCAGTTAGCATGATGCATACGCAATCACCTTGCCTCTTTGAATCAGTACACATCCGAATCCTTGATTTGACGCAACGCAATAAACCACTAAGTGGTCTGGTCCATAAGGAAATGACAATATTAAATCATTACACAAGTTGTCCTTCAATGTCAGAAAAGCTTCTTCTTATTCCACGCCCCACTCGTACTTCTGGTTCTTTTGTGCCAACAAAGTGAGGGGTTTGGAAATCTTATAGAAATTCACGATAAAATGCCGGTAGTAACCTGCTAATCCTAAGAATGATCGTATCTCGGACGGTGATTTAGGAGCTTTCCAATTCTTTACCGCTTCAATCTTATTGGGATCCACATGAATACCTTTGTTATTTACTACATGTCTAAGAAAATTCACTTCTTGTAGCTAGAATTCACACTCAGAAAACTTAGCATACAACTTCTCCTTCTTTAGCAGCTCCATAACTAACTTCAGATGAACCTCGTGATCCTCCTTAGACATCGAGTAGATAAAGATATCATCAATAAACACGATGATAAACTTTTCTAGATACGGCTTGCACAACCGATTCATTAAGTCCATGAATACCGCTGGTGCATTGGTTAACCCAAACGGCATAACCGTAAACTCAAAGTGTCCATACCGCATCCTAAATGCAATCTTTGGAATATATGCTTCATGCACTCTTAGTTGATGATAACAGGAACGAAGATCTATCTTTGATAAATAACATGAACCTTATAATTGGTCGAACAAGTCGTCGATCTTGGGGAGAGAATAACGGTTCTTGATGGTCAGCTTGTTCAACTATTGATAATCTATACACATTTGGAATGAACCATGATTCTTCTTGACGAACAATACAAGTGCTTCCCATGGAGAGTGACTTGGTCAAATAAAACTCTTGTCTTGCAGCTCTTGAAGTTGTTCAGACAATTCCTACATTTTCGAAGGTGTTAATCGATACGGAGACTTCGCAATCGACGTCGCTCTAGGGACTAAGGCTATTCGAAATTTGACTTTTCATTGAGGTGGTAATCCTGATAGATCCTCATGAAATACCTTCGAGAAATCTTGTACGATTAAAATGTTGCCTAGCTTCGGTTCGTTCGACTTTGTACTCTTCAGTGATTTCAGGCTCT
The DNA here is from genome assembly GCA_026074375.1 of Tanacetum coccineum. Classification (NCBI taxonomy): domain Eukaryota; kingdom Viridiplantae; phylum Streptophyta; class Magnoliopsida; order Asterales; family Asteraceae; genus Tanacetum; species Tanacetum coccineum. The sequence continues at coordinate 26,201 of BQNB010068371.1, read as the reverse complement.
CTTCGGTTCCCTCTCCTTGAACCCGAAGTAACTTGCTACTTGCCAAAGGTATCCTAACTACCTTCTAATGGTAAACTATCTTAGCCTTATGCTTAGACAACCAATCCATTCCCACAATAACATAAAAAATCCCATGGCCAAACGGTATCAAATCTATAGTGAACAGGGAATCTCCTAATTCTAGTATGCACCCACTGATAATCCTATCAGTTTCTACCTTCTTACCATTAGCTACTTCAATCACATAAACAGGTCTTAAGATAATAGGTTTCACATTTAATAAACGCACAAATTCAGTGGAGATGAAACAAAGTTAAACTCTATAATCAAATAGGGTAGCAAATGAATATCGAATCAAAGGGTAGGAAACATATAAGGGATTTCACATATGCAAATAGATGTGGATCAAATGTCATGAGAATCCTTTAAAGAAAGGATAGAATATCTGTGCCGATAGGAAACACAAACGAAAGAATCAACAAGTGTACCACGACAAAACAATTACATATCGAATAACGATACATATCAAGATCAATAATTAAAAAAAGAACTTGTACCATTAATCAATTTTACCCGAGAGTACCAACTAAACATGTTTTTATAAAAATATATCAAAATAATAAAATCATATTAAATATATATAAAGAAAATCATTTTAGATTAAGAAATCATCTTAAATATAATTTTCGTAAAACTCATTTTAAACATGGTTTTCATAAAAAAATCAAGAGATAGTTATATAAAGTGTATCACATTTTACTCGTATAAATAATTTTAAACATAGTTTCATAAAAATAAAGAGACAGTCATATTAAAACGGTATCATAACATATTCATAAAATGATTTAAAAATAGTTTTTCCCAAGCCTCATCAAGATGTAATTCAAAAGGATTTTCAGAGTTCGTCATCAATATAAAATATGTAGCTCAAACAAAGAACATCGTAATATCAAAAGGGATTACAAAGTACCGTAAGGACTTTAACACAAATCTATTGTTTGAAGGCAAACGAGAGTACAGGGAACCATATAGTCAGAATAACAGTCAAACGAACACGTACAAGAGAAATTCATGCAAAGACATTACAAACCAAATAATGAACGTAAGGACTCATCCGTAATAACGATCAAAAGAACAAACATAAAGAAGCATCGGTACTAACATGTCAAAAACATGTGACGAAAAACAAAGGACGTGTAAAAGATGGGAGTAAAAATCGCACTAACATGTTCAAAACAGATAGTGCTTGAAAGAAAAATTAGATATTTGTACAAATAATCAATGCAAGGAAAGAACCAATGAAACATACAAAAAGCGAAAAGAAGCAGATCCGAACAAACAATATATATCTCATAAGCTTTTCAAACTCATCATCATTATCAATTGCATCAAACAAAGGGGATCTTATAACATAAGGATGTCAAAAGTATTATTAGTACATCACAAGGAATTTAACACGAGTATATGGAGAAACAATAATAGGGAGTACGAGCATGTAAAAAAATAATGACATAAAAATGATCCAAGAAAACGCGTAAAAGAACATCCGTATAAATATTTAATGATCAACAAAACGAATATAAATAATGATTCATACTAACAAATCACAAATCAAACAAAGTATAGAGAGTCATCCGTACTGACATGCTAGGAACAAGGAATACTAAAATGAAAGTTAGATATTTGAATTAATCAAGCAAATGAACAAACTCAATAATCATAATAGTAGTAATAAGAGATATCCGGGATATTCGTAAATGTTAGATAGAAGGGAAAATGAATGACTACAAGACCATTCATAACATAATCGCACATACCACAACATCTTAAACTACCACCTAATAAGACAACACTGATCAATGCAATCATGGTTACAAGTCCACATGTGTGATGCCTTTATAATTATGTTGGCCACCATAATTATAATTTCATCCTTTCACACGTATACTTACTTCCAAGACTACACATCTTAATGATAATGCATAAATATATACATATACCACATAGCGAATCTTATGCAACCTTAAAATAACACAAACACGACGTTCCATTAAAGCAATATTTATTTATATAAAGATAAAATCCAAAATGAAAGTCTCATAGTGCCCTAAAATATGAATTATCTGAAATAAATCATCGATAATAGCAATGTGTCAAGGTAAAAGATGGGATAAGCATATGCTAGGCCTCGCTTGGGTTTGACTTTGCTTTTGAAAAGTCACCGACTTCGCGTGTCCAGGCCTGCTATGAGCATTCGACACCAGATCTGAGTCGGCCTACTCCTCCAACTCTTCTAACTACCCTTCCTCCTTCGGTTCCTCGAGAGTTTCCTCCTCAATTGGCTCCTCTTCTGGATCTTCTGATGTCGAGTAGCCCATAAGTCAAGATAAAACTCGAAGAAAAGAAGAAAATGAAAAATACATAAACAATGCCACACAAAGTTCCTATTATGCAGCTATATGAAGGAATCCTAGCTTATAGTCTAGGTCAAACCGCCTACTTCTCTATAACCAATGGCTCTAATACCAATCTGTCATACCCTGCCAATGCTGAAACGCAAGGCATAACAAGAGAGGAATCGTCACAACACATTGATTTCATAATAGAGAATAACTAAGATGAATTAATAAATCAAAATGTCATGACGACAGCTAACACAAGATGGAACTTGTATAAAGGTTAGTCGTAACCATAACAATACATAGTCATATAAATGAAAATCCAAAACGATAAAGTACTAATACAAAATTATCTGAAGTACCAAAGTATGAAATGTAAAATAACAGCAAGTAAGTCTCCAATGCAAGGATCCTAAGGTCTCACTAGCCATGCAGTCTCGTTACCTTAAACTTTTCTAAATTCACTTGAAACTGGATACTCTTAAGTGTCAACATTACATTGGTGAGTTTGTAGGTTGAAATATAAAATAGATAATTAGCTGTGAACATATAAATTAATGGGAAAATATAAGGTTGTGAACACGTGCTCTCATTATCACCAAGTAAATCTCATAACTCAATGTAGCACTGGTAGGCGTTACCCCTAATGCAGTCACATGCTAGCATGCAGTCATGTTCTAACAATAAGAGTTACATTATTTGGCTGGAATAACGTAAGCAACTCATAATCCATGTATGCACATATGTACCTCACAAATAATACTTACAGTTAAAATGCACAGATAACATATGTTATCCTACTAGTTAATCCATACACAACATAATAAGCAAACTAAATAAGTACTTAAGGATGAAATAAGCAAGAAGAATAGTAAGGAAGAAAGAGTAGAATATTAGGTTAAGAGAAAAGAGTGGTGAGAGGTTACACACATGTTTTACACATACATATAAATGACCAACACCCTCTCTATATGTGGAGAGGGTTCCTTTTATACCTTTAACCCACTAAGTGGCGTCTGGGCTTGTTACTTGGTTCCGTCTTGGCCTATCTTGGGCTTTGAGCCCGAAACACAAATATTAGATCACAATCCAAGCCCGTTAATACCCGACTAGCCTATTACATTACAAGACTTCCTTTGACTTAATAAGACCGATAACACTCTTGTATGACTTAATATAATTAAGGCTAGCAATATCCCCCAATGTTGAGGTCTTTTTTTATCTCCCCAACATTGACGTTCTTAATGGAGGTTATCTTGATTTGACTTTATCTTTCCCAAGGTTGAAGACATGAAATTTGAGATTTGCCTTCTTTTGGTCTTGTCTTTGTCTTTCTCTTGTTTGTAATGGCTTTGTTCATTTATGATTTGTGATCTTGATCATGAGCCTTTGTCTTTTGACTTTGAGTTCTTGAGATCTTTAACTTGCATCACCTCCTTGACTTGAATCATCTTGATTTGACTTTCTTGATCAACTTGTGCTCTTGACCGACATACTCATACTTATTGCATTCTTGTTTGACTTATATGAACATAAGGCTAACAATCTCTCCAAAATACGATACTTGATTTGACTTTGAAGATCTTTGAGGAAGTTTAGGATCAACAATCTTGATGCTAACTGATTGACTTTTAGAGCTCGAGTATGAGTATGTGGTAATGAATCCGACTTCGCTGGTACATGGTTGCAACACCGACATTTGAATCTGTATTTAAAATGTTAGTGATAGACAACTGATATGGACGAAAGTGTCTTTGTCACTTTGTCGAATAGGGTTGCAATAACTAAGGTTCCCTGTTAATCAGTATAAATACTTCCTATGATCAGATAGAATTCATATGAATCTTCTTGACAGGGTTTCGCAGTTGTACTAGCCGTTCTCGTTACCGGAGCGTCTCAAAGCAGACAACACGGTAAGAGTGAATCAGATAGTTACTATCTTTCTGATTAAGTCGTCAATTCATTTACTGGACCAAAATCGATATCCAGTTATCACAAGCTTGATTCATATAGAATCTTTCATATGTTAAGTGCCACATCCGATATATCCCTTGTACATTTACTCTGTGTGTGTATGCAACACTCCTGTACACTCTTAGAGAGCGTTAGTGTGTTAGATCCCCCCAAAATCCCTCATCACATGACGATACTATGCATGCCTAGATGTGTGTTGCAACTTAATTTGACTTTAACCTGTAGGTATTATTTATGTATCAAGTTTTACTATTTATTTTATGCCGACTATACCTAAAACAACACTTTCACGAGAAGTGTACCCGATCAGATGTTGCTTTGTTGGTAAGTAGGGTGTCGATCACTAAGAGCGAGAGAGTTAATTCCTAGTTTTCTCAGTATTTTAGTTATCTAAGTTAAACCTAAAACTAATGCAGAAAGAGGGGTTTCAGCCCGAGAGACTGGCACAAGGTTTAGTTATCTAACCTAGGGTTTGATGACAAGTAAAGCAATACACACATACAAGAAGACAAACAAACGATAGAGAAGCGATCAAGAACTAATGTAAGGAAAACGTATCAACCATGAATAATCCAATAAAATGAAAGTTTGTTTATTTGTGCAATGATTGTCTTATCTCGAAGGGCATATCATTCCTCGACTTAGGCGGAACTTCTTCCTTAGACCTAGACACACTAATTCTGTCATAATTAGACGCATTCGCATAAAGCTTACTAATACATTGATTATAATTCATCTAGAGGACGACACCGTATATGTCATACTAACCCTAGCTCGTAGAGACTTTACCCACTTACTGCTTAACGGTAACTTGTATTAGGTGGTAGTCCACAATCCAAACTATACCAATGATCAGAACTTATTAGTTAGTACTAAGTCACTACCTACTACGGTACAACCAGTTCAATCAAGCAACATTATTAGTGATCCTATTTATTCCACCTATACGCTTTACTATATGAAGAGCTATCCCGGACTCTTAGCCTATGCCCAAACAACACCGAAGTTGCAGCGCATTAAATATGTAGGACTAGACCCAGTTGAATGATAGGTCGCATATTTAAGCACGTAAAAAAGTATCATGTGATAAACATAATCAATAATATGACAATAAATTAAGCAATCGAGATAAACAAACCAAACATTAGATCTTCCTAAACATGGCTGATACCTAAAGGTATCAGCCGATAGTCATTTTAAAAATACACACGGTTTGATAAATAAACGATTAAAAAAAAGAAACCTTAATCGAACGCGTATTCGGTTGCGCGAAGATTACAAGAGTTTATTTATGATCTTGAGGCTCTTTTTTGACCTTCTATGCTCCTTTATTCGTCTCTTGGTCGACTTGGTGGTTTAGGGATTCACTTGCATGCCTAAAACTGAGTTTAGGGTCATCTATATATAGGGTCTGGTAGTCGGTTCGATATGTTGTATCCAAGGGATTAGATACGGCGTATTGGGGTTTTCTTATAGTAGGGTATAACACCCCTATTTTTGACATATAGCAGCGGAAGCTAATCTGGGGTATTATTTCATAGTAGGGTATAACTCAAAAGAGACGTTTTTAAAAGATAAGTTATCATTCATTATTTCATCAGAGTTTTTTACAAACAGAGGTCCCAAAATCTATATGAAAACATAGAGTTTAAATGATAACATTTTAGCCATCTTCAAGTTCGTGCCACGCATCTCAAGTTCGTGTCACTCCGTGCCAAAGATGTTCATACCTGAGATAAACATGCTAAAAAGGTCAACACAATGGTTAGTGAATTCATAGTTTAGAAGTAAATAGTGTGAATACAAGGTTCAATATGGGTTACGTGTTATACACCCCATAAGTGTAATAATTGCAATGAGTACATTTATTATAGAAAACAATTATTATTGCGTCTAAGCTTAGGGCACTCAAACTAACGATTGTAATATATCGAATAAGGTTATATACTGATAATGGCCCCCGTGTAGTAATTGCCATAGACCTTATAAAAAGTTGCAATATAGTGCGATGGTTACTTATTCGGCACCACAAACGGGATTCGTCAATCCAATAGATCTATTCACAATATTCGCGTTCCATCGCAAGTGATTAACGGTCTATATGTGGGGGTCCTTATGCATAAAGGGACTTAGACACAGATGCAATATATATAGCAAGATATCATACTTAGAAAAACACTTGTATTCATGGTTTATAGTATGTATCCCCCTCACTTTATGAAATAGGGGATTTTAAAAGTGAGCTATAACTCCATAACAGTATAATGGAAATCTGATTGATGGCAAAAGTATATCAAGTGAAAGTAACGGCTTCGTCACGCAACCTGAGGTGATATGTCAAGTCTTAGTGTGATAGTTTATGTTTCAAAACTTCATAAAGTTTAACGTACATCTTTGATTTATGAAATTATGGAAATATTGTATCGTTGTTTGCTATCACTCATCCAGAGGCAATGGTATATCGTTTGAGAGCCCGGGCACTTTAAATCAATAAACCCCAACAACGCGGCAAAACGAAAAATCAAATGAAGCCCTCATAGAAACTCCATAGTAATGTGAATAACCATAAAGACTTAAGATTTTCAAATTAGTTGATGATAAAATTATGTTTAAATATATTACGAAATAATGCGTCAATTTATGTATTAGATAACGATAAATGTTCGGGTTTTAATAAAATTGAGTTTTTATAATATTAAATATATATTTTTATAATATAGTAAAAATATTATATTATATATTTTTAAGTTTGCAAAAATGCAATTATACCCTGGTTATAATACTTTTATAACTTTAGTCCTTTAAAATATAGTATATATAAGTTAAAACCTTTTACTTTGAAACTTGGCAAAATAGTCTTTATAGTTATAACTTTAGAAAAATTACATTTTCAGCCCTTTGTATAAATTTCAGAAAAACTAGAATATATACCCATTTGCATGAAATATTTTACAAAACAAGCAAAAACGCCATGCGAGTTTATATTAAGATTCCAAATGATATTTTGGCAGGTTATAGCTATTAGAATAACTAAATAAGATGTTTCTAATGTAACCAAAAGTTTAGAAAAATGATTTTGTTAGTTGAGAAAATCAAAACGGTCGTTTTTAGGTTTTTATAAAAAACACATGGGTTTAGGATTCATAGCTTCAAACAAGAGTTCATATATATATATAAGATAGTATGAACATTATAACGCATAATAAAAGCTTATGAAACAAGATCTTAGTCATAATTGATCTAAAATGGTCGAAATCGGTTTTTTTATGACTCGGTCTGCGCCTAGAAATGGCCTTCAAGACTTTGTTTTTCTGCTTTATTTGGCTTCTATCTGAGTTTTGAAAGGACTAATCTCTGTGATCTTCTATTGCTGCTGTGGTGCTTTGGTTCTTGTATTTATAGGGGAGAAAGACCCTTGGTGCCCAAGTTTATGTGATGAAAATATCTAGGGCTAGTTAAGGGTGACAAGAAATAGCTATGGTGTAAGTAAGCAAGGCTAGAAGCTAGTTTGGAGATGTGGAGAGGGTTTTGGAGGCCACGACTAAAGAAAGGAAGACAAGGTGGTAATTTTTGCAACTTGGTGAGCAAGGTGGTGAATAAGTTGCTTGTAAGCTACTTAGGTGGCTGCTTGGTGAGTCATAGTGGTGCTTGAGGTGCTAGGTGGTAGTTACGAACTATTGTTCATCCAATGGCCACATGAATTTTATGTTTGTGTGGTTTTTTGTAATATTTAGTCACACAAAGCATGTTTTTTGGGTATTTAGTCACATATAATTAAGCATAAAGTGACCAAAAGTGTTAATAAGTATGACCATATGCTCTTTAAAGTAAAGACATATGTATTTTGTGAGACTATTGATCATCCAATAGCCACATGAATTTTATGTATGTATGGCCTTTTGTAATATTTAGTCACACAAAGCATGTTTTTTGGGTATTTAGTCACATACAATTAAGCCTAAAGTGACCAAAAGTGTTAATAAGTGTGACCATATGTTGTTTAAAGTGAAGAAATGTGTACTTTGTGTGACTATTGATCATCCAATGGCAACATGAATTTTAAGTTTGTGTGACCTTTTGTAATATTTAGCCACACAAAGCATGTTTTTTTGGGTATTTAGTCACATTCAATTAAGCATAAAGTGGCCAAAAGTGTTAATAAGTGTGACCTTAAAGTGAAGAAATGTGTATTTTGTGTGACTATTGATCATCCAATGGCCATATGAATTTTATGTTTGTGTGGCCTTTTATAATATTTAGTCACACAAAGCATGTTTTTTTTGGGTATTTAGTCACATACAATTAAGCATAAAGTGGCCAAAAGTGTTAATAAGTGTGACCATATGCTATTTAAAGTGAAGAAATGTGTATTTTGTGTGACTGTTGTTCATCCAATGGCCACATGAATTTTATGCTTGTGTGGCCTTTTGTAATATTTAGTCACACAAAGCATGTTTGTTTTGGGTATTTAGTCACATACAATTAAGCATAAAGTGGCCAAAAGTGTTAATAAGTGTGACCATATGCTGTTTAAAGTGAAGAAATGTGTATTTTGTGTGACTATTGTTCATCCAATGGCCACATGAATTTTATGTTTGTGTGGCCTTTTGTAATATTTAGTCATAAAAAGCATGTTTGTTTTAGATATTTAGTCACATACAATTAAGCATAAAGTGGCCAAAAGTGTTAAATAAGTGTGACCATATGCTGTTTAAAAAGAAGAAATGTGTATTTTGTGTTACTATTGATCATCCAATGGCCACATAAATTTTAAGTTTGTGTGGAATTTTGTAATATTTAGTCACACAAAGCATGTTTGTTTTGGGTATTTAGTCATATAAAATTAAGCATAAAGTGGCCAAAAGTGTTAATAAGTGTGACCATATGCTGTTTAAAGAAAAGAAATGTGTATTTTGTGTGACTATTGTTCATCTAATGGCCACATGAATTTTATGTTTGTGTGGCCTTTTGTAATATTTAGTCACACAAATCATGTTTGTTTTGGGTATTTAGTCACATACAATTAAGCATAAAGTGGCCAAAAGTGTTAATAAGTGTGACCATATGCTGTTTAAAGTGAAGAAATGTGTATTTTGTATGACTATTGTTCATCCAATGGCCACATGAATTTTATGTTTGTGTGGCCTTTTGTAATATTCACTTCTACAAAAAGTGCTTCCAAGACCCATTCTAAAACAAATCGAGACCGGTTTTCCGTATGGTTTGTACCAGGGGGCTGTTCATGTGAAATCAAATACATACCGGTTTAAATACCGGTCTCGATAAAACATACGCAGACCTGTGTGATATCAAATACAGAGCGGTTTAAACACCGGTCTCGATAAAACATATGCAGACCTGTTTTCAGCATAATAATCCGGTCTCTATATTATTTTTAGAAATTAAAAAAAATGGCTATTTGAGATAGCTTATTAGCAGTTACAATAAGCTATCCCAAACAGCCCCGTAATCATGTTCAATAAGCAATGCAGTAACTCAAGAAACTACAACTTTTACATTTTCATACAAATCATCATGCATATCAAAATGAAGCAACGAAACATGTGCGTATCACCTTCATGATATCGCACACAACAATAATACTATGTAATCTGCTACATGCAATCCAAACTCCTAATATAACATGTTCTATTAGAAATCCAAAATTATAGGGACCTAACGCAGGTGAACATCACATTTTTTTTGTGCCTTGAACACCAGCTGTTGTAGTATTGTTTCCAGCTCCTGGAACTTGAATCGCTGTAACATTGTTGAGTGTATGTTTCATCCTACAACAATGATACATAATAAATAAAAAATTAACTACTATCTTATACTAAAACTATATGAGGGTTTATAATTATGCTTCACTTGTAAACTTGACGCGCTATATTATGTAGTTTCAAGTGAGTTATGTGTTTTTGTAAGTATAATATTCAAGAAGGTTTACTTAGTTACCTGATGATTTTCTGGGTTAAATTCGAGCAAATCACATAATCGTAAGCTGTTTCTGGTTTTTCCAGTTCAGGGTCCTGATGCCATTACCTTAGGATATCAAGAACCGATTCCGTATCAGGGTTTTCTTTGTACCCGCAAAGTTGTTTATGTGATGCAAATGGGCATAACTGCTGCTATAACATGTTCAAGGCAATAGGCTTGCAGCTTACGTATTCACTATTTGGTAGGGCTTAGTTAGGGTTACAGCGAGTTATAGTACTATAAAGAGAGCGGTAGGCATAATATTAGTAGTAGATTAATGGTATCAGTTCCATATTTGCCGATTCCATAAATCGCTCCTTTATTATTATTAAGCAAATAAACTTACCAATAGGAATTTTTGGCCCAACCTGTTAACCGCCGGCCTGTACCTTTTTTCTAACTTGATCGGCTACCGTGACTGCCTTAATCATTATAGAATTTTTCCTTCACACCAACACATGTTACAGGTCATCTAGCCTCACCTTTTAATGAGAATATCCATTTTCATGATTCCTGCATTTTCTTGACAAATTTAGTTTTCGAAAGTGAAAGAGCCGTATTAAGCTACAAATACGCCATCTCTAATAGATGTTACCAAGCCACGTTGAACATTTAAGCAATAAAGTTGCCGGAGATACGTGTATTAGGAAGATTATACCTGGCGAAATCCTTTGCAACCGTTAGAAAGCTTCAGTAATTGTTGCTTCTCATTTTCACTAACTGCTGCTATCCGGACCATGTATTTAATAACATGAAATTATGTATGACTGTAACAATATAAATTGTGTAGACAACAAATAGAATTTAGGTAAAAATAAAAACAAAGTGGTGAAAAATGACCCATCTTGACCCGTTATAATTTGTTTTGACATGTTGGTTAAACGTGATCATACCTTGGTAGTATAATTTGTATCACACTTGCTTCTTGACCTTTCATTGCAGCAACCTGAATAACAATAAAACAATGATACAGATTTTAATTACAAATCAAAATCTGCAGAAAGGGTCTCCATATAGGGGTCTTGATACCCAAATGTGTAGTAGTGTTTTAAGCACTTGTAGCCACTAATCTAAATCTGTAACAGTCTCTCGATTCATATGTGATGAGACTACAAGTCAACAAGTATGATAGTACAAAAATTATCCAATCCACTCATATTTCGACGGACAATAGCATCAATGATATGTTATAGCTATGACTTTTGAAACTCGAATATTCAATGCATGATAAATGATACAATGATATGGTTTGCTTATGGATACGCAATTATATCAATAATGGTTCCTCATGTATCTTTATCTTGTCAATCATAAAGTGTATTTATCTACAGATGATTCGGTCTACTTATGACTCAACTATTTGACTAAATTTATAGTAATAAAATTGGGTAACAATGTGAATTGAATTCGAACAACGATTGAACACTCACTTGACGTTCTTTGTCAACTTCCAGCAGTTGGTCTTCTTCCGTGGTGGTGGCGACAACATCTCAATCAATCATTGTAGTTGTTTAGATTTTTCATCTGCATACGAGATCGAAACAAAATAAAATTAATACAACAACGAAAAGAAACTATCTAAACTTATATCAAAAGCGATAATGATGAGGAGTGAGTTCCCTATCTAGGTAGGTTGCTGGACTCGTTTGTTCTAATACGATGATACTAACACATTCGGATTATGCATTCTTACTTTGTAAACTCATTTGTTGTATTTCCCTTTCTTGGTTTTACTGCTTAACCATCCCCTCCCTAAGGGTAAATGTGTTGTTGTTGATCAGTGAGTCTTTAGGACAAAAAGGGCGAGGAGATGTCCCCAAAACATACCCTTCCTTTGTTTTTGATGTTTGTGACCTAATTTTGCATCAAAGTTACTACACCTCCTTTTGTTTAGTTAAGGTCAATTTAGCTTCTATGTTCCACTTATTAGCATCTCTCTTTAGGGAGATTACTTAGCACAAGCTGTAATCAAAGGAAAATTAGCATGATTAAACCCTCATTTTGATTGCTTCTGAGATTATCAGATCTAGTAACACAAAACCCCCTAAGGGTGTTTTTGTGTTAGCTTATTTGGGCTTATTTAGCTTATTTGTGGTTAGCTTATCCAGCCTTTAGTCAAATGACCCTTCTTTTTAATAAGCAAAGAAAAATAAAAATAACAAAAATTAATTATAAATTCGAAATCATTACATAAAAAAGTACATGGTGTTTTCTAAGAAGAAGGGTGCGATGTATGTTCTCCAAAATGATGACGAGATGGGATGGTGAGGTGGAGCGCAACAACTATAGAGATGGAGGGTTAGGGTTTAGGTAGATGGTGACTTGATGATGGAGATGGTGGTGGAGATGGTTATGGTGACAGGAGAGATTGTGGAGAAGGGGGTTAGGGTTTTTTGAGATTGAAATTTTTGCTAAAGTGAGAATGAAAATTTGAGATGGAAACTAAGAGTGTGTTTAGATGGGGAAAAATATCCTATTTTTTAAGGAAAATTTTCATTTGAATCATAATTAACCATATGATCCAGATCATTGGCTTTAGTTTCCATGATTCTTCAGCAGCAATGTGTAAAAGAAAATAAGTAAACTTGGTAATTAATGGTGTAAAAAGATTTTCTTTTTCTGTTTTGGTTGCAACCTAATTTTTTGGAGATAAAATAGGGTTTATGATGGTGCAGGGTGTTAAATAACGAAACTAGCAAGCATTAAATTGTGCTTTTAAAATTTTTGACTACAATTTGGCTCCAATGTGATAATTAACAATTAAAATTTTGGCTCAAAATTGATAATTAACAATTTAAATATTTCATTTTGGCTGCAATTTAAATATTTATAAAAAAATATTTTTTTTTTTGAAAACTTATTTTTTGAAATATTGACACTTTTAACTTTATACTATGCAATCCCAAACAACCCCCATATATCCAAAACCTTAGGATCAAGCTCCGGAACCCCTCCTGAATCAGCAACACACCTATGATCTTCTCAAGCAGCTCGTTTCTACCCTGTAATATGTTCAAAATGGAACCATACCTGCAAATACATATAACAAAAACATAAGAACAAGTAAATATCAACTTAAGGTAGGTGTTCGAGATTGCTTACAGATACCACTTAAAATTTTAGACCTTTTAAACTTTTCAAATAAACATTTGAGAATACATAAATTTTGACCAATCAAGTAGCTATGGGACTTAAGTAGGTACAGACATACCAAGAGAACTCCAATGTACAAGGAACTTAACTCTGCCATGGTCTGCAAAGATAAACACCCAATACTAAGTCCAAACAGAAGAACAAATCTTGACCAAAAACACCCCTTTAAGCAGAAATGCATCAAACTCAGCACACCTCAAAGGCCTCGGGTCTTGATTTTTCCACTCTTAGTCTTGAATTGGATTCCCCAATCTGTAGCCACTCTTTGGAAATTAACAGAATTAAGCACACTCAAACTCATTAGTTTCAGCTTCACATTCTGCAAAATTATATCAGCAATGATAACTGCAGATCTTTTTTCATTAGAACAAAAGCATGATAACTGCAGACCAAGCTTCTCCAATCAACTTTAGGATGCTGAACTTTATAACTCCTCCCATACTTGCTATGTAGAATAATCTTTTAAGGAACCATTAATGTTGACCCACTAAATTATGGTGTTTTCATACATTTTTGAACGTTTTATACGTTTCGTCAGTTTTTTTACGTTTTCGTCGTTTTTTTTACATTTTCGTCCGTTTTTTACGTTTTCATCCATTGTTTTACGTTTTTGTCTGATTTCTTACGTTTCTGTCCGATTCTTACGTTTTTGTCTGTTTTTTTATGTTTTCGTCCGATTTCTTAAGTTTCTGTCTGTTTTTTCCGTTTTCGCCCGTTTTCATCAGATTAATTATGTTTTCGTTTGTTTTTTACATTTTCGTCCGATTTCTTACGTTTTCGTCCGTTTTTTTACGTTTTCGTCATATTTCTTACGTTTTCGTTCGCTTTTTATGTTTTCGTCCGGTTTCTTATGTTTTCGTTCGTTTTCTTACGTTTTTGTTCGATTTCTTACGTTTTTGTCCGTTTTCTTACGTTTTCGTCCGGTTTCTTACGTTTTCGTCCGATTTCTTACGTTTTCGTCAGTTTTTTTTACGTTTTAGTCCGATTTCTTACGTTCTCGTCCGATTTTTACGTTTTCGTCAGATTTCTTACGTTTTTGTCCAGTTTCTTACGTTTTCGTCCGATTTCTTAGGTTTTCGTCCGTTTTCTTAAGTTTTCATCCGTTTTTATGTTTTTGTCCGATTTCTTACGTTTTTGTTCGATTTCTTGCGTTTCCGTCCGTTTTTTTACGTTTTCGTTCGGTTTCTTACGTTTTCATCCGGTTTGTTACGTTTTCGTCCAATTTCTTAGGTTTTCGTCCGTTTCATTTTCATCCATTTTTTACGTTTTTGTCCGATTTCTTACGTTTTCTCTGATTTCTTATGTTTTTGTCTGTTTTTTACGTTTTCGTCCGATTTCTTATGTTTTCGTCTGTTTTTTACTTTTTCGCCCGTTTTTTTACGTTTTCGTCAGATTTCTTACGTTTTCGTTCGTTTTCTTACGTTTTCGCCCGATTTCTTATGTTTTCGTTTGATTTATGACTTTTTCGTCTTTTTTTTACGTTTTCGTCCGATTTATTATGTTTTTGTTTTCTTCCGTTTTGGACATTTTCTTTTATTCTTGACCCTTTCTTTGTTTTCTTAAATTTTATACGTATTTATTCGTTTTAAAAAACAAATAAAAACATAAAAAATAGACAAAAATGGATGGAAACTTAAGAAAACAGACGAAAACGAACAAAAACAGACGTAAATGTAAAAAAACGGACAAAAACATAAGAAAACTGACAAAAACGTAAGAAAACGGACAAAAACGTAAGAAATCGGACGCAAACGTAAGAAATCTGACGAATACATGGCTTATAGTGTCATGTTATCAACCAATACATGACTGGTGATCGACAATGTGTAATTAGCATGGGTCATGGGTCATGTGCATTGGGTTGTAGTGGCTTATAGTGTAAAGAAACCCATGCATGACATGTGATAATGACTAATTTACATGGGTCATAGGTCATGTGCATTAGGTTATCACTAGTCACATTCATTAATAGGTATTTGACATCATATGGGTCATATGCATTGGGTTGTAGTGGCTTATAGTGTCATGTTACGACACATCCATGACTAGTGACAATGGGTAATTAACATGGGTCATGGGTCATGTGCATTAGGTTATCACTGGTCACATTCATTAATGGGTATTTGACATCATATGGGTCATATGCATTGGGTTGTAGTTGCGCTTAGAGTGTCATGTTACGACACATCCATGACTGGTGACAATGGGTAATTAACATGGGTCATGGGTCATGTGTATTGGGTTGTAGTGGCTTATAGTTTAATGGAACCCATGCATGACCGGTGATAATGGCTAATTCACATGGGTCATGGGTCATGTGCATTAGGTTATCACTGGTCACATTCATTAATGGGTATTTGACATCATATGGGTCATATGCATTGGGTTGTAGTTGCTTAGAGTGTCATGTTATGACACATCCATGACTGGTGACAATGGGTAATTAACATAGGTCATGGGTCATGTGCATTGGGTTGTAGTGGCTTATAGTGTAATGGAACCCATGCATGACCGGTGATAATGGCTAATTCACATGGGTCATGGGTCATGTGCATTAGGTTATCACTTGTCACATTCATTAATGGGTATTTGACATCATATAGGTCATATGCATTGGGTTGTAGTTGCTTAAAGTGTCATGTTACGATACATCCATGACTGGTGACAATGAGTAATTAACATGTGGCATGGGCCATGTTCATTGGGTTGTAGTTGCTTATAGGGTCATGTTACGATACATCCATGATTGGTGACAATAGGTAATTAACATAGGTCATGGGTCATGTGCATTGGGTTGTAGTAGCTTATAGTGTCATGTTATCGACCAATACATGACTGGTGATCGACAATGGGTAATTAACATGGGTCATGGGTCATGTGCATTGGGTTGTAGTGGCTTATAGTGTCATGTTATCGACCAATACATGACTGGTGATCGACAATGGGTAATTAACATGGGTCATGGGTCATGTGCATTGGGTTGTAGTGGCTTATAGTGTAATGGAACCCATGCATGACCGGTGATAATGGCTAATTCACATGGGTCTTGGGTCATGTGCATTAGGTTATCACTAGGGGTGTGCACGGTTTGGTTTGGGTCGGTTTTTGACAAAAACCGAAACCGAAACCAAAATTTCGGTTTAAGCAAAATCAAAAACCGAACCTAAACCATTTTAGTCGGCTACGATTACAATCGGTTCGGTCTTTTTCGGTTGCAAGTTTCGGTTTTCTTCGGTTATAACTGAATTGACTAATGGGCTTTAAAAACATTACCTTGACCCAAAGCCTCAAATAAGGATGAACGAATTAATTATTAATAGTGACCCATAACCCATGTTAATTACCCATTGTCACCAGTCATGGATGTGTCGTAACATGACACTCTAAGAAACTACAACCCAATGCATATGACCCATATGATGTCAAATACCCATTAATGAATGTGACCAGTGATAACCTAATGCACATGACCCATGACCCATGTGAATTAGCCATTATCACTGGTCATGCATGGGTTCCATTACACTATAAGCCACTACAACCAAATGCACATGACCCATGACCCATGTTAATTACCCATTGTCGATCACCAGTTATGTATTGGTCGATAACATGACACTATAAGCCACTACAACCCAATGCACATGACCCATGACCCATGTTAATTACCCATTGTCACAAGTCATGGATGTGTCGTAACATGACACTCTAAGCAACTATAACCCAATGCATATGACCCATATGATGTAAAATACCCATTAATGAATGTGACTAGTGATAACCTAATGCACATGACCCATGACCATGTGAATCAGCCATTATCACCGGTCATGCATGGGTTGCACCGGCTTGGTAGGTGTGTATATTATAGTTATAGTGTGAAGGTTGTATGAATTGTATTGAATTTATTAAAGATGGGCACGTTAATTTTCACATTTGAGGAGGCCATGAAATCCTTAACACATATGTCTTAGTCTGAATACCGTGTGAAACTGTCTTTAGGGTAGCGTTAGATAAGTTGGGCATGGTAACCCGACCCTTGTGCATTATGTTTAATGGTCAACGGTAAGTTCTTAGTACAAATGTTTTTTTAAATGCTTTTCTGGGGAAAGTCAAACATTATGTTTGTAGGTTGCTAATGGAAGCCATGTTTTAGTTTAGGGGCTTCTACTCTTAAAATGTAAATGCTTTGGGTTTAGTTAGTGCTAGTTTAAAAGAATGAGGCTTAGTTTAGCATTTTTTAAACATTAGGTCTTCTAGTTTCATACTTAGTTCTCCTCTCTTTGAGTTAGATTTTGTTGTCATTTGTTTATGTAGTTACGCCGCCTGAACATCAAGCTTCATGATGCTTCAATTGACCTTTCTCCACCACACATTTCAGATGCCTATTCTACACCACAAAAATCCCCTATATATATCAACGTTTTCAGGCTTTATTGATCATTATCCCTACAACTCTTGTTCAACCTCTTCTTATAAATCTTTCAATCCTATTTTACCCACTTTGATTATCAATGGCAGCACCAGGAGGAGCAAACCAAATCTTTAGGCGTGTTATTGATGACCTAATTAAGTTTAGCAGGGAGACCTCTATTGATGGTTACATGAGTTTCTTCAAGTCTCAGCAAATTTTCGAGAGCCATGGTTTTATAAACCGGCTGCACAAAAAGGCCAACATAGCCAGGAATTTGGTTCGGCAGCTTAATGCTTTAATTGCTAAGATGGAAGCTCTTGAAGACCAGGGAGAGCTTTTTGACACTTTGATGGATCTTAGGGACGACAGGGAGGCTGCGCGAACTAAGCTGCAGGGGTTGAATGAGCTCATTACTCAAGCTGAGCAGGAGATCGAGATGAAGGAAGCACAGATTCAGGCGATGAATGGTTGAAGGATTACTGGCTAAGGAATGGGATGGTTTCTTTTGCTCTAGTGTCATCTTTTTATTTTTAATGTCTCTTTTGAATGTTTAGTTTCTGGCTATGGTTTTTATCTATATTAAGAATGGAAGATCTTTGTATATTTTGATGTTTAATCCAAATGAATGAAAGTTATGGTTGTTATTAAAAGTAATGTGTTCGCTCTTTGATTCATCTTTAGGAATTGGTTTTTAATGTTGTTTTGCATTTAGGAATTGGTTGTGGTGTTTGAGTTCAAATATACGCTGGTAATGTATTATTGTAGGTTTGAGGTTGATCCAATGACAGTAGTGCATTCCATGTGTCGTGTTCAATGTTGAGCCATGGCTATGCAGGTCAGAAGTGCTTTGCTTTGGTTGTTTCATTTTAGGTTGTTGTTAATTTATATGAGTGATTATGAAGTTTAGAAGTGGAGCGTTTGTTCTGCCATTTCTTGGCTTTATGACAATTATTTTGGTTTCGGTGAGTGTCAAGTTTAGAAGTGTTGTAAGATTGCTGGTTGCATCTTTGATAGTGGTTACTATAACTGATAAGCAGTTATTGCATTTTAATACAACTGATCATTTTTTTTCTATATGTTATTGTGCTTAATACCTCCAATAAGGTAGTAAAGAGGGTGTGTGGGATTGCTTATCTTTTTCTGCTTGTGCTTGTAACTTGTAAACAGAAGCGCAGATAAGCAACCTTAAAATAAGTATCTTGATACTTACTGCCAACTATTTATTTCATGTCAAATTAAGTAGATAAGTGAAAGTAGTTGAAGAAATTTGCAATTCCAAGCACCTTTTAAGTTTGGATACAGTTGGATAGCTAGTTTTCCACCACTAATAATTTTGGGTTGAAATAAGCAACTTTGGTGTATCTGGTCAAAATTTGTGTATTCTCAAATGTTTATTTGAAAAGTTTGAAAGGTCTAAACTTTTAAGTGGTTTCTGTAAGCAATCCCGAACACCTACCTTAAGTTGATATTTACTTGTTCTTATGTTTTTGTTATATGTGTTTGCAGGTATGGTTCCATTTTGAACATATTACATGGTAGAAACGAGCTGTTTGAGAAGAACATAGGATGTGTTGTTGATTCAGGAGGGGTTCTGGAGCTTGATCCTAAGGTTTCACTTTTTTCCCTTAGTGTAGTAATTCTAGGGGGTGAGTGGCATTGCGTTTCGAAAGTGATATATTTGTGTTCTAATTATTCTACGATGTGTGGGTGTAATGAAGCGAGTCTTACTTTGTGTCTCTTTTGGGGTAAAATATTCAGTTTAAGATAACCATGGAGGAGTGGCTGTCACATAATTGATTTCGGATATATGGGGGTTGTTTGGGATTGCATAGTATAAAGTTAAAGTGTCAATATTTCAAAAATGTTAGATTTTTCAAAAAAAATATTTTTTATGAATATTTAAATTGCAGCCAAAATGAAATATTTAAATTGTTATTTATCACTTTGGAGCCAAATTGCAGCCAAAATTTTAATTGTTAATTGTCACTTTGGAGCCAAATTGCAAATACTATTTTTAAAAGCATTAATTGGTTTCCTTATTTGACGCCCTGCACCATCATAAACCCTATTTTATCTCCATAAAATCAGGCTGCAACCAAAATAGAAAAAGAAAATCTTTTTACACTATTAATTACCAAGTTTACTTATTTTCTTTTACACATTGTTGCTGAAGAATCATGGAAACTGAAGCCAATGATCTGGATTATTTGGTTAATTATGATAATGATAATGACATTGATGATTTAGGATATGAATCAGAGGTGTATCTTGATGATGAGGAGGAGGATGAAAATAACCATTCAAATGTGAATGTAGTTAAGAGGGGCATAACCAGGTTATCTAAGTTTCGCAAGGAATATGGAAAACCCGATGGAATAAAGCTCAGTGTAACCTTCAATGCGTTGAATAGGATATCAGGAAAACACAAAGCATTGTTTTTCAGTTTTTAGGAGTCCTAGTTCGTGAGCATATAGGTTTTAAGATTCTATCCTGGAAAAAGGTGGTTCAGAAGCAAGAGATAAACTATGGGATGAAATCACGGTACACATATACTATTTTTAAACCCAGTACTTCATAAGTTTATCTCTGCATTTACATTGTGTGCAACTAATTAACCACATTTTGTTAATCTTTGCACCGATATTTTGATGTTGACTTGACAGTCAGAAAGCTGGTAATGAATCATCTTGGTCAACTTCTAAGAATTTTTAAAAGGAAATTGAGACAAACATACATATTGACCAACCAAAATACACTTTCAAAACTAAATGAAGTCCTGCCGAAGTATAGTGCAATTTTAAAAGTAGAAGAATGGGTCAATTTTATAAAGTACACGACCACCGAGGAATACAAGGTTTTAATTAGTCATTTTTATTTAAGTCCATATATCTTTCATAATTTTGTGTTTCCATATATATTAGTTCTATACTAGCAGCATTACTACATCTAAACACCTTTTGATTTTGTGTTGCAAGGTGAAATCAGATGCAGCTAAAATGGCGCGTTCCAAGTCTGATACAATGGGACGAGGTGGATACGCACATGTGAAAGAAAAAATGGTAACATTACACATTTGCACATTTGCATTTAATAGCATCATACTTTCGTTTATATTGGTTTAACTTACATGTATATGTATTTGATGTTTATAAGATCAAAAATAAAGAAATTGAACCAGATGAAGAACCCCCGCGTGGTATACTGTGGTTGAAAGGAAGGGTAAACAAAGACGGAGAATTTTCAGATGATGAGATTAGATCAATGGGAGATAAACTTGTAAGTTTGACTGCAAATTTTATTATTATGTTCATTTTCGTATAATAACCTATTTCCCATATTGTGTGTGCAGAAAGAAACTGAGGACAAGATCAAAGAAGGAACTTTGAAGGTTGATCATGGTACTGATGCCATGACAGTTGTATAAGGTAAGGAAAAGGGAGGTTATGCAAGAGGAGTGGGAAGTGGCATTACATACAAGAGGTATTTTGATCTTCCTCGAAGCAAACAAGCATCTGATGAAAGAATTATGTTACTTCAAAGTCAACTTGATAATGAGAGACGCGAACGTCAAGAAAAAGAACTAGAAATCCAGAATTTATCCAACAAGATGTCACAAAGAAAGGGAATGGTTACTAAATTGATGAATCAGTTGGTTGCACAAGGGGAGCAGTTGAAGTCAATGTCAACTCAATTGACACCACCAGATGTAAGACATTTTTTATGTTGTTAACAATTTCATTTTCTAATTAATGCTAACAGCACTAATCCAATAGATAGCAGGCACTGATCCTAAACTGATGAGTCTATGCATTTCTTAATTTATATTGCAGGTGTCTCCGATGGACATTAATCCTATAGATAATAGCGTTGATGAGGAGGGGGTTGGGTATGAGAATGATGCAAGCATTCAGAAGTCTAATGGACTTGCAACTTTGGAAAAGGAAAATGGAAACAAGGGTAAGTAATAAAACACCCCCCTATGATTTTTGAATTCTACATACATGTCTTATTTAGCGTGCTTTATACATATATATCTATATATATATATATATATATATATATATATATATATATATATATATATATATATATATATATATATATATAGGAAACTGTTAACTCTGTCGGATCTAAGAAAATGACTAAATCACTACGAAAGGAGTCTTCACGTCAACATTCCCAATCACAAGAAAATGTGTCTCCACTACTGGTACTACCACAAGTATGTATTTTAACATGTTCATATATTCTTTTGTTTAATTAATTTCTGATACATACGTTTAACAAATCATTTTTAGGCAATTAAGTGCAAACCGTGGCACTTAAAGAAATAAACTATTATTGCTTTGGGTACCGTATACAAGACTGATGGAAAACAAATCCTTCATAACAAAGAACTACCAAAGGATTGCTACAAAGTGTCAGTTGATAAATCTTTAGTGGATGCAACATGCATACAGGATGTAGGAAATAACATTTGCAAAACAGTTAAGGATGCAG
Organism: Tanacetum coccineum; assembly: GCA_026074375.1. Taxonomy (NCBI): domain Eukaryota; kingdom Viridiplantae; phylum Streptophyta; class Magnoliopsida; order Asterales; family Asteraceae; genus Tanacetum; species Tanacetum coccineum. The sequence goes on along the minus strand of BQNB010068371.1, from coordinate 3,782 downwards.
TAGGTGGTTTTTTTGCATGGCCAAAGAATCAAGTGGTTTTGGATCTAAAGGTACATACATGTGCTTTATCAACCTACATATATATAATTCTTCATATTTAATTCAGTGTTTGATACGTGCGACTTTTGTTTCCTACATGCAACACCACCAAGTACCATACAAATGATTGGTGAGAACAAAACTGCACCTAAATTACAATCTAAGCACAAAAACGTTTACGTCTCTCCTGATATCATGCAAAAGCAAGCTAGGATGAAGAGTCAAAAGTCTTTAAATTATTGATCATGAAAACTATGTTAGTTGAGAATTTTATTATGTAAGACATTACAATTTTATATTTGGTTCAGTTATATACAATCCAATTTTATTGTATTTGAATTTGTTTTAATATATATATATATATATATATATATATATATATATATATATATATATATATATATATATATATATATATATATATAGGGATGAGATCATGAGAAAACCTAATTTCGGTGGAAAACCCAGAAAAACCAAACAAATGCCCTAAAAAAACCAAACAGATGCCCTAATTTTTTCAGGCTAAAAATTATTTTTTCAGGCAAATATGGCCTCGATTTACTCTTTGTAAAAACCCAAAAAAACCAAACAGATGCCCTAAAAAACTAAACAGATGCCCTAAAAAATCTTTTGTATAGCCTGAAAAAATTAGGGCATCTGTTTGGTTTTTGAGTTTTTTATAGACATTATATCGAGGCCATATTTGCCTGAAAAACCAATTTTTAGTCTGAAAAAATTAGGGCATCTGTTTGGTTTTTTAGGGCATTTGTTTGGTTTTCTGAGTTTTCTGGGTTTTCTAGCAAAATATGGTTTTCCCTAGAACCCCCCCCCCCCCCACCAACACCCCACCCCCAACCACCACCACCCCCCCAAAAAACCCAACCACCCCACCCACCCCACACCCAATCCCATATATATTTATTTATATATACTATTATATATATTATTTATTTATAAATATATTTATACACTTTCTGATTTATTAAATGTGCTAAAAGATGCATATGGTCACACTTATTAACACTTTTGGTTCTATTTGCTAATTTTTTGTGTGACTAAATATTCCAAAGATCCCACAAACATAAAATTCTGTGGCATTGGATGATCAATATTAATACAAATACACATTTCTTACACTTTAAATAGCATATGGTAACACTTATTATATCTTTTGCCATTTTATACTTAATTTTATGTGGCTAAATTCCTAGAAATAAATATGCTTTGGGTGACTAATATTACACAAAGGTCACACAAAATAAATTTATGTGGCCTTTGGGGATCAATAGTCACACAAATATATATTTCTTCACTTTAAACAGCATATGGTCACACTTATTAACACTTTTGGCCACTTTATGCTTAATTGTATATGACTAAATACCCAAAAAAATTGCTTTGTGTGACTAAATATTACATAGGCCACACAAACATAAAATTCTTTGGCCATTATGGCTTGAACAATAGTTACAAAAAATAAAAAATTTTTACTTCACTTTTAAACACCATATGGTCACACTTCTTTAATACTTTTAGCCACTTTATACTTAATTGTATGTGACTAAATACAAAAAAAAAAATATACACGCTTTGTGTGTAAATATTACAAAAGGCCACACAAACATAAAATTCATGTGGCCATTGGATGATCAATACTCACACAAAATACACATTTCTTCACTTTAAAAAGCATATGTTCACACTTATTAACACTTTTGGCCACTTTATGCTTAATTGTATGTGACTAAATACCAAAAAAAACATGATATGTGTGACAAAATATTATAAAAGGCCACACAAACATAAAATTTATGTGACCATTGGTTGATCAATAGTCACACAAAATACACATTTAATAAACTTTAAACACCATATGGTCACACTTATTAACACTTTTGGCCACTTTTGCTTAATTGTATGTGACTAAATACCCAAAACAAACATGCTTTGTGTGACTAAATATTACAAAAGGCCACACAAACATAAAATTCATGTGACCATTTGATGATCAATAGTCACACAAAATATATATTTCTTCACTTTAAACAACATATAGTCACATTTATCAACATTTTTGGCCACTTTATGCTTAATTGTATGTGACTAGATACCTAAAAAATGGTTTGTGTGACTAAATATTATAGAAGGCCACACAAACATAAAATTCATGTGACCATTAGATGATCAATAGTCACACAAAATACACATTTCTTCACTTTAAACAGCATATGATCACACTTATTAACACTTTTGGTCACTTTATGCTTAATTGTATGTGACTAAATACAAAAAGAAAACATGCTTTGTGTGACTAAATATTATAAAAGGCCACACAAATATAAAATTCACGTGGCCATTGGATGATCTATAGTCACACAAAATACACATTTCTTCACTTTAAACAGCATGTGGTCACACTTATTAACACTTTTTGTCACTTTATGCTTAATTGTATGTGACTAAATATCAAAACAAACATAATTTGTGTGACCAAATATTACAAAAGGCCACACAAACATAAATATCATGTGGCCATTGGATGAACAATAGTCACACAAAATACACTTTTACTTCACTTTAAACACATATGGTCACACTTATTAAAACTTTTGGCCACTTTATGCTTAATTGTATGTGACTAAATATACAAAAAAGACATGCTTTGTGTGACTATACAGTGTTTACGATCATTAATACTGATTAATCTAACTAAATTTCTACCTAATTAGTCACACATGTTAAGGTTTTGGTTACTGTTTTTTAACGGATACAGACACTATCTCAAAAATGTGACCGTAGGTACCCTACGGTCACACGACCTTTAGTCACACACACTCGAAAAATCATGTGTGACTATATGTATATCGTCACACTTTTTTGGTGTAGCCAAATCCACTTTGTGTTCTAGTGTGAAGTACAATGCCTGGTCGACAAGGTGGTCCCCGGTTCGATGTTCCAGCACTAGAAAAAGATGTTGAGTATCGATTATATTTGAGTATGACTCCTAAGGTGGAAATTATTATATATTAGGAGTAAATTTAAACAAATGTTAGGGGTTTAAGTGTACAATGTAATTAGATTAGGATTAGAATAAAATTAGGAATTGTTTAGCTTGCCTTGCAAGGCAAGGAGTTTTCTATTCGACTTAGGATAGGTTTCCACCCTCTCATCCCTATGAATAGAGATGAGGGGGGATGCTAGTCTTCATTCATTATTCTTCCTCAAATTGTTTAAGCTTTATTAGGTTCTTAATAAAGGGGTGTTTGAGGGTATAACGTGTGCATATGTAACACCCCCAAAAATATTAACAACGCAGCGGAATACCACATGGGGTGCTACTTCATAATACACAGCGCTAGATACAAGAGAACGACCTCTAAATGTGTCGTTTGTAAAACAATCTAGTTGATTTTCTGAAATCAAAATAATAGTTGTCCCATAATTGCATCACCATGAAAAACTTGAATGTAAAGACTCCAATGCACATCAAATAATCCAAGCATCTGATTCATCTGAGAAAAACATGTTTAAAAGTGTCAACATTAAAGTTGGCGAGTTCATAGATTAGTTTAAATATGAATATAAGTTTCAACTTAATATATTTGTCCACTGTATCAACACAGTACTATGTAAAAATCCCAAAGATTTATAAAGAATGCACAACACATTTTATGTCACCAAAAGTACCAATCTTATCCCAAAGATTTATAAAGAATGCATGACCAATTTAATGTCACCAAAAT
>BQNB010068370.1:2895-26519 GCA_026074375.1 Tanacetum coccineum | reverse complement strand
ATACATTGAAGAAGATACTTCCCAATCTTCTAAGGACCTGAAGAGCTTATGCTGAAGGAACTTCAACATCTTAAACTGAACTACTTTAACTTGAGTAACTTAGGGGATTTTATGTTTAAATCTACTGAAAGACTAAAGGGCTCAAGAACTGAACCCAACAGAAGTTATGAATGTCATCAACATGCTTTCTTTTCTTGTTTTCTGGATCATTCAGTCTATCCAAAGGATCCTAATCACTTAGAGATCTGTCCAAGTCGATTCCCAGTTCAGCTTCAGTTCTACGGAGATAGTCCATTCTTTCATGTATTTGCTTGTAGTTGGAAGTCCACCCTCTACCTTTTTTGTTAGGGCAAGCTATAACAACTTCTCTTCATTCACCTAGATGTAAATCACTGGCTTTGAACTCATAAATGATTTCACTTGTATCATCCTCTTTGTATACTTTTAAGGTAATTGGAACCTTTCTATTCAAGATATCACACTTGGTGATTCTTGATTTTGCTCTTCTATTTACCATTTTATCACAATATCTATCATATTGTAATTTGTCATTATAGTACTTGTTCACCACTTTAGGACCAAGAAGATCAATCAGCTCTTCTTTCCTTATTTCACCTTCACGTCTGGCAGCTTCAGCTTTGGACAATTCCTCTATTTTCTTTTGTGTACTGATTTGTTCTTTAGTTAAATAGACGTGTTCTCCATCTTCAGTGACAAAGTCAAACCTTTTTAATTCCTTTTTCATGGAGGATTAAACCGTGGAACCAGGCACATGTGTTGTCTCATCATTAGAATTACTTTTTTTACTCTTTTCTTCAGCATCCTTTGAAGACATGGCCTTTTTGCCCTTGTATATCTTTGTTTGATCCCCCTTAGGTTGAGAGGAGCTTTTGGGTGGTTTTAAGAGGAAGGAAGATTGCATGTGAGTAGTAGTTGTGATGATTGGTGGAATAGGTAGTGGTGTTGTTGGTTGTTCAGGTTTTCCTTTTCAGCATTCTTTTCAGCTTGTCTTTAAAAGAGCTGGGAGATGGTTGCTTAGTTTATGTTCTTCTCCCCCTCAGCAGGCATAGTGTCAGATTGGCCTGCTGAAGGAACACTTTGATCTCCAGCTTTTGATAAGACAGAATTTAAAACATGAGCAAACTTGTTTAAAGCTTTTGTGATATTTAGCAAGAGACCTGGAAGAGCATCCAAGGTTTGTAGCTTTGCTTGAACTGATGAAACTTGTACATGTAGTGAAACAAATTCCTCTGGAAGTTCCTACTGAAGTGTCTTCAGTTCAGCAACTTGTGATAGTCTTTGTAAATTCTTCCAGTTTAGAGGGAATTTCTTTCAAATCTCCTGGTAGCTCAATCTCCAATTCATGAACTTGTTTCTTTAACCCTTTTACTTCTTTAGTAAGTTTATCAAACATGGAGGGAATGTCCTTCAGCTCAGTTGGTAGTGAGCTGCTAAAGTTATGAGCAGATAAAATCTTTGAAAATTCAACAGTAAGAGACTTTATCAGATGCTCATTAAGATGTCCCATATTGGGAAAGAAGGGTTAAGCTTTCAGTCTAGTGATCTCAGCTTTAGCTTTTCTCTTCTCAGTTTCTAGTGTATGCTTTTGAGACTGGAAAAAAATAACTTAATTTTTGAGTTCTCAAAGCTGAATGGACCTTGGAGATGGAGGTGTGGAAGCTAAAATGTCTTTAGTTTCATCATTTGTGGTAGAATGAATTTTTGCATTCTTGTCTTCCTCATCCTCTTCACTATCATCAACCACAATGATAGGATCATCTTCTGGAGAGTCTAGGTCCTTGAAATCAACTTTGACATTAGGCACCAGCTTTGCCAGATCTTCAAGCTTAATTGCCCCAAACATGATTTCTTCACTTGTTTTTGCAGCATTACTTGTTGCTGTTTCAGGTGTAGTGAGGACAGTTTCTAACCAATCACTAACAGATTTGGTTTTGTCTACAAGAACATGTGGGTCAGTACCTACAAATAAGTGATCATAGAAATTTTTTTGGTTCCTTCATTCATACCCTATTGTTAAGGTATAAAATCAATAGGAGCTATGGAAATTACTGAAGCATCATTTTTTGATGCAGACTCAAAGTGAATAATAAAAGATGTTGAATAAATAGGCTTATTTAAATTAAATGCTGACATACCACTACTGAGCTGAGGGTTGGCTCTTGCTTCACTGGTGACCCCTAAAGAGGTTGGGCCACCAGTTGCTTGCAGGTCCTCTTTATGCATTTCAGCAACTACTGGAGTGGAAGCTGAAGTCTGGCTTGGGTTGGAGTCCATGGCCGAGTTGGACTTTCTTTCTTTTCAAATGTCCAGTTTTGGAGCCAGTGGGTGTGATTAGTAGTTTTATACACTATAAAATATATAATATAATATGACAAGAGCATTTGTAGAACTTTCATAAGTTTCCCTTAAAAGCTCACTCAAAAAGATTTTATATTAATATTAATAACGTATATTTAACGGGAAGTTATGATTACCCGGGCGTCGTTTCCATAACGACTCTCGTGAAATTGAAACCTTGCTTTAGTTTGGATTCTGATTTGAATTAGAGAAAAGATTTTTTTTGAGTACTATTTCTACTAAATAAAAGCATAATTAAAAACACAACAATCAATTTAAAACATTTAACACTTAACAATTAACGGGAGGAAAACTAATAAAACGCGACAAAGATAAGCAAGTTCACTTATTTAACTCCTAAAATTCAAAACTAAATTTCTAAACCTAAATTAGGACAAAAGAAAATTTTTATAGAAAAAGAACCAAACATTTTTTTTTGATTATGTTTGAATTTATTTGCGAATAAAAACTATTATAATTAATTAAATCCTAAAATATAGCAAATTTAAACCAAAAAATTTAGAAAATTGATTTTTTTTTTAAACTTATGAAAACTCCTAAAATACAATAAAAATTTAGAAACACGATTTTTAACTATTTTTAAAAATTGAAATATATTTTTAAAATTAACAATAATAACTTAAAAATCAAATTAAATTTAGGATGAGATGGAAAATGATTTTTCTGAATGTAAACCTACAGTATTTTTAAGAAAAACTAAACAAACTATTATTTTGAATTTTTATAAATGCTTTTTTTTTCTATTTTTTTTTGGAATTTTCAAAATTAAAAACTTAAGGAAAAATGATTAAAAATTTTCTACTTAATGAAAAATTACCAAAAAATCAGGAAAAAAATTATTAAGCAACAAAGATTACTAGAAAAATACTAACTCCCTAACAGCTTAACTAATAAGCTCTATAATAAGCAAACTAAGCTACGGCTTATAAAATAAAAAGAAAATGAAAAAGTCTACTAGTATTAAATGTGGGGAGAATAGATTGGATGAGCTATTGTAGCATGGTGTTAAAACGTGTGTGTTGTGTGTGGGAGGTCGTGGGTTCTAGTCTGGCAACACACCCCTTTTTGCATTTTTTATATTTTTCACTTTTTGCAAAAACTAAATATTGGAGCTTATAAAACACTCAAATTTAATCACTTTTAATAAAGAATAAAACTTGAGCTGTAAACTCACAGGTATAAGCTTAAAAAGAGCTTTTGAAAGACTGTCTTTGTTCACAGGAAAGTAGCCTTTTAAGGCTTTTAAAACTAGATTTTACTCCCCCCAAAACCATTTGCAAAGCTCTTAATATAAGCTCAATTAAAAACAAAAATGGGTTTCCTTATTTATTGTAACTTTATGATGTGCATATGCTAAAAATGATAAAGCTACTTAAGCTTCAAACCTTACCCTTGCTGAATTTGAAGATAAAAGTAAAAATCAGGAATTTAACTCAAAAAAGCACAAAATTCATATTAAGCTAAAACCAATCATTAAGCTAAACTAAACATTAAGTTCTTAAATACTTATTCTATCTACTATTTAACTATAATTTAGATATAAGAACAAAACTTAAGCTGGAATAAAACTTAGACAAAGCACTTAAAACTACCTACTGTTTTTGGCCTTTTTAAGCTTTTTAATGACTTTTGACAGCAACTTAAATCTAGAAATTAAGCAAGAAAATGCAAAATAAAGCTACTCATATATTCAGCTATAAGAAACCTTAAATCTACTGTATTTAAGAACCTAACTTTACCAATAACTTAAGTAAATGAAACAAAAAGGGCAGCAGTAGTAACCTAGTGTTACAACTGCTGTGCATTTAGCTAAGAGTAAAAAACAAAGATGCAAGGTAACAGTAGTAGTAACCACGGCCACTTGACCACACTTTAATTAGAGTGTGTGAACATAAATCAAGCACCATCCAAGCCTAGAAAGGCTTGTTTCAATTTTCAAAGCTAAAATAAACTTGAAAAATGCCCTGGTGCAGACACAAGTAAATTAAGCTCTAACTTTTTGAAATTTGTAATCTAACTTTTAAAAACAACTTTTCTACTGGTTTTGCATGATAATTAAACTATCTCAAAAGCTTTTATCAATTGCCTTTGACTTTTGAAGGTCAAAAAGCCTTATTCCAAACACTCCTTAAAATGATGACAGAATTAAAAGAGCTTTAAAGATGCTAATCCATTTGATTAAACCTTGATACCAGACATTAGTGAGCTTATACAAAACTTATGAAACATGATTAAACAGCTAAATAAGCCAGAATCTAAGATCTACAACTAATGCTACTTATATTTTTTTTTGGTTTTTATGATTTATGACAGCATTTAAAAAAAACTATGATCTACACTATATTAACTAAAACAGATGATTAATAAGCAAAATAAGATTAAACCAAGCTCAAATAAGCAACTAGAAATCAAATAAGCACTATTGATAAGCTAATAAGCAGTTAAGCAAAATTTAAGCTAGGAATCTAAGAATTTAAGAGTAAAAGAGAGACTTACTTGAGCCTTAGCTTAACAAAGGCATAAATGGCTCATAGAGCTTATCTACTAGCTCTGGCTTATCATAGATAAGCCAGTAATTGTCCATGAGAACCCTTCCATAATTGGTTCTCCTTCCAAAAGCTCATAAGTCTAAAATAGTTAAGGTAATTAGGTGATTTATGATTTTAAGTTTATTATGGCTTGTTTAACTCAATCTATGCTTATAGACTTAGAGCAGCTTCAAGTAGCTTATTGAGAGCTTTTTCTGATCATTAGTAGCAAAATATTGAAAGAGAAGTAAAAGCTTATGAGTGAAACTTAAAAGAGCTTATGATAAATGTAAATACTGAATTTCATTCACTTAAAAAAACTTTGATTACATTACTTGAAAAGGAAATTACAAATCATTTCAGAAAAAATTACATTAAGCTAAAAACGAAATTTAAGCTAAACTAAAGCACAACTACTAGATTGAGAATCGTGTGTGAAGTTGAGCTATTTATAGCACTCTAAGAATGTTCTAGGCTTAAAAATCTGTTACTACACGCTTCCTTGATAATCTCTACCATCCATACCTTTTTCTTCATGATTGGTTCATTAGCTTTGGCGTTGGGGTCACATATGTGCAAACACGGATTGCCAGAGTGCATCCTGATTGATGACACCTTGTGCTTTCTCTGGAGAGTCGATTCACGTGTGTAACAAACCCAACATCCCTTGTGCTTCTTTGCTTGTACACGATCCTTACTTGCACGCTTTGGCCAATAGGAGCTTGATATGACTGATTTGACCTGCCACTATGATTTTGGGGCCTTAATTGTCCGGTTGTACCCCTTAATTGTCATTTGCCCTATCATTTCTAACCCCATAGTGAAAGTTGGAAGGGACGATGAATAGTGCCCATGGTTTGGCGCTCTTTTTATAACTGAAAATGGTAAAAACGGGTGTGAGTTTGGGGTGTTGGCAATTTGGGTCCTTGTCTTTGATTTATGAAAGTTGAGGTGTAAAGTGACTTTCATTTTTGGCAAGAAAAACCCCTGTGGTTTAGTTATAAATGGTAATGGGTTTTAGGATTTTTGGGATTTTCGGGTTTGGGATCTGGGATTGGGCTAGGTTTTTTTTTATAGGTTTAGGCCCACCCATTAAGCCTTTAGGACCATTCTTGTAACTTTGAAAAATTCAGGGGCTATTTGGTTAACTTTGGAGTTTTTTGCCCTTTTGTTTTTGACTTTTTGTTGTCCATAGTTGATAGAGTTGTCTTTTCTTGGCTTGGTTTGAATCTAAGGCTTCTTTGTGCTCTGTCGTTCCTCGTGTCCCGTTGTGTTGTGTTTTTTGGCGGTTTTCTTTTTGTGATTTTTGATTTATCCATACCTGACACAAAAACAATAATAAAGTATTATTTTTTGCATTTTTGGTCTGGTTTTGGGTTTAATTGGGTTTTTTCAGGTGCTGTCTAAAAAGTATGTGTATTTTTAACATCATCAAAATTCCCCAAAATAAAACGATTGGTGTCCTTCACGCAAATTTACATTCCTTTATAAACAATACCTCGAAACTTCCCAAACTAAACCTTTGAAAAGTAGCAAAGATTTTGTTGATAGAGCTTAAGAGCATCACAAGTTATAAAACACCCGATCTTCCATTTTTTCAAAACTTTTCTCTTTTTATGAATTTTTCCTTGATATTATTTCCTAGATACGATTATTTGTGTTGAATAATTATGTTTTCATTACCTCATTGGTAACTTTAAGGATCATGGAACAAAAAGCACATTTAAGTGTCTTAAATTGATTTACTTCATCATTCTGATTTTTTCACTTTTCCCTGCTAAGCTTAAAAATAAGATCACCGTTTAAAAGTGAGCTAAGATGTAAGACTACTTATTAATTCAACTTGTGAAATTTCTCTTCCGAAATAAATCATATATTTAATGTGTTGCATGTGCTTAATTAATTAAACCATTAAATCAACAATATTTAGATAGTTGAAATCCGACAAAGCTTTACACATGGGCCTTTTGGGCATAAGATGTTATCACTTAGTACGATACAACTCAAAGCAAACAAAAAAATAAAAAACCTCCTTAGCTAAGTCATTGTTGGTTCACTTATCCATGAATGACTTTCTTCTCTAGCATCCCACGTCATCGGGTAATGTAAGGCTTTTGCACCCAATCCGCGAGAATAATAACGAGACTCATTGAACTTGCCGATGAACAATCCTTGTAGGACTTTGCAAACCTTAGTTCAAAGAATACTTGGTTTTAAGAAAAGGAAACTTTTACTTTTATTTCTAACTCTGCAACATTATTATTACTATTTACATTATTAGGTTGGACGGTATCACTATTCTTTTGACCGTACAATCGGCCACGACTCCGACAAGAGCTCGTGTACTTATTATGATACAACCCCGAATATACATCCTCCACCCCTTCTTTCGATGGTCACATCGGGGACGCGAACAACAAATGCCCATGTTACTTTATTGCGATGGGAGTTTGTATATTACTTATTAATATAAGGATTTATAACTTGCATCCTTTTTTATTCACATTTTTTTTCGACATTTACTCATTTTTACTAATAAAAACACTTATTTTTGCAAATAGAAAAATTTCATTTTAGAAAAACCAAAGTTAAACTTGGAACAAAAATTCTTAGTTCCAAACGATGTTGACTTTATCATCGATAAGTTTTTTCTATAATATGTTGATTTAGACTTTTAAGAGTAAACTCTTATTTGTAAAAATTAAAGGACACGTTATAATTATCATTTTAAGGAATTTGAGGAAGAAAAACCAACAAGTATTCTTATAAGCCTTTAAGTTTTCCAAATAAACTTGTTTAGCATCCTAATTCGTAATTTCCAACACTATCATCTCTATTACTTGCAATTTTAAAACCTTAATAAAGAAATTCGGCAAATACTTAGGCCTTTATAAAATCCAATGCATATTTAAAATCTACATGGATTAGCCAAGTTTTATTTACACGATTCAAGTCTAGCATGTTTAAAGCCTACATGAGACTAGCATAAACTATCATCATTAATTGTTAAGGGAGAAAGCTAGAACTCAACACGTTTAATCGGGTCAAAAATTACTTTTTTTTCTTTCCAACGGAAAACCTACATTCGTGTCTTAACACTTATTTTTTTTTATTTCTTTATTTTACTACAAATAAGAACTTAAAAATTTAATATTTTTGCTATTTTTTGTGGGAAAACGGGTACGTGAGAACAAAACAATAAGCAGGTAACATCAAATCGATAGATTCCCTCCCCAAACTAAAATGAAACATTGTCCTCAATGTTTAAAGGCGGGTCTCTACGTTAATTAAGCTTAGTTTTATGAATTTGAAATGAATAAACGTGAATTGATAAGAGGAAAGGATATCGGATCTCCCCAAACTAATTTCACATAAAGGATAGGAAGCTCGAGTGAACCAGGACACAACACGGAACATGAGAGGCTTCAGAAATTGTTGGGTTCATCCTGCAAAAATAACAAGTACAAACAACAAACAACAAGAAACGGTAGAGGATAGCCACAACACATCACAACACATTAAAAATAGAAAGAATATAGAAAGGATAGCATGGGTGTGGAACTCCCTATGAAGCGGCTTGTTTTGGTCACTGAGTCCAAGCTCGAATCGATCCCTGAAATTTAATTGTCCTTATGGGAAAGTTTGGAGATCCGAAGTATAACCATTGGTGGTGTATCCCTCCTAGTAATGCTTAAGACGATGGCAGTTGACTTTGAAATTTGAACCATCGGGATGAGACAATCTGGCTGTGCCATAAGGAAAAACTTCAGTAATAGTGAAAGGACCGGGCCATCGGGACTTGAGCTTACCGGAGAAAAATCCTTTTTCGGGAGTTGAAAGTAAAGATTGATCAACAACATTAAAGATTCGATTTTGATCCTTTGTGTAGTGAAAGTTTCTTCGTCTTCTCTTTATAGATTAATGAATTCTCATAAGCTTGATCTCGAAGCTCGTTAAGTTCGTTAAGTTGGAGTTTTCGATGATCACCCATGGTTTTGAGATCGAAGTTGGCATGCTTAAGAGCCCAATATGCCTTGTGTTCTAGCTCAACTGGTAAATGACATGACTTTCCATAAACTAGCTTGTAGGGCGTGCATCCGATTGGAGTCTTGTAAGCAGTCCTAAATGCCCACAATGCATCATCTAACTTGTCTGACCATGAGGCACGGTTTTCTCCTACCGTCCTTTCTAAGATTCTTTTAAGCCCTCGATTGTCTCCTCGGACTTGACACTAGTTTGAGGATGGTAAGTGGTAGGAAGACGCTGTGTGCACCTTTTTTTGGGACATTAAACTTTCAATTTTTCGTTATAGAAATGGGTTCCACGATCGCTTATAATCGCTCTTGGAGCACTAAATCGGGAGAAAAGGGAATTCAAAATTTTGACAACTACTCTAGCATCGTTGCGTGGGTGAGCTGCCTCTGGCTTTTAACCCATTTGGAAAGATAAATCGGACGGCTAGAGGATTTATTTGTTTCCTCTTGACGAGGAAAAGGTCATAAAATCAATACCTCATAAATCGAAAATTTCACAAAACTTGGATAGCATTTTGATGCATCTCATCTCGATTGTGGAAATTTTGCCTTGTCTTTGAACATGCGGTCACAAGATTTGATCATTATAATGGGCATCTTGATATATGGTAGGCCAAAAGAAACCGGCATCAAATACTTCTGAGCGGGTGATGTTGGAACTTTGATGCCCCCGGTGGGTCCTCATGACAAGCCTTTGAGGATTTCGAGCTTCTTGGCCAAATACACCACCTAACGGTCATTTATGATCCGCACATTATGAAAGAGATAGGGATAATCCAAAAGTAATGCTTTTCCATCTTGAAAAATTCCTCTTTTGTTGAGTTGACATTCCTTTGTTAGAGAAAATTTCCACGTGTGGTAATGGTAAGTTGCTATTCGGCAAACACGTGGTATTTGGTCATCATGAGGAAAGTCACCGTATTCAATGTTTCAAGAGGAAAAGTTTCGTTAATCTCCTTAGGATCAAAAATATTTTCATACGGGTTTTCAAGAGAGAAGGAAATAAAACAAATCCTTACCTACTTTGAATATTGAAAGCTAACACCACTGGATCGTGAAATGGCTGATTTATTTCAGATTCTTTGGTATCAATTTCTTGAAAATTCGAATCTTGGCAGAAGTTAAAAAACATCTAAGCAATCTTGCTTTGGCGTCTTTCTTGTTGAAGAGGTATTTCAAGGCAGAATGGTCCGTGTAAACAACACTCTTATTCATGATATGGTATCGGTCAAAAATTTCAAAGCGTTTCACCACGACAAGGCATATCATTTTCCGTTGTTGTGTAGTTTGATTCTGCTTCGGTCATCGTCTTCTTGCATTATGATTGGGTCTAAATGCTCTCAATTCCTTTTCCCTAAACCGCACCTATTCATAATCACTTGCGTCGCACATGAGTTCAAAAAGGTTTGGTTCCCATTTGGGAGATTGAGAATTGGAGCTTCAGTTAATTTCTTTTTTAGAATCTGGAAGGCTTGAATGCATTCTTCTGAAAAGATAAACGGGGTATTCTTCTTAAGAAGGTGGGTCATGGGTCAAGAGATCTTTGAAAAGTCTTTGATAAATCTACGGTAAAAAACCAGATTCCAAGAAACTTCGAATACCCTTGACGGTGGTTGGGGTAAGGTAGCTTAGAAATCACATTCGATCTTGGCTTTGTCGACTTCAATTCCTGTCTTTAAGATCTTATGTCCGAGTACAATACCTTCTTTCACCATGAAATGGCTTTTTTTCCCATTTTAGAGCTAAATTAAGTTTGATTCTTTTTCTTCACACCGTTTAAGCTTTTTATCTAGTTGGTCGAGGCATGTAGAAAAGAATTTCCAAAAATCGCAGTAATTCATCCATGAGACTTCTTTGTCTTTTCAATACATGTCATGGAAGATTTCCAATCTACACCTCTGAAACGTGCTGGTGCATTGCATAACCAAAAGGCATGAGTCGGTAAGCAAACGTTCTCGTTGTATGGGCAGGTGAATGTGGTCTTATTCTTGTTCTTTGGGATCATTGAATTGGAAATAACCAGGAAAACCGTGAGGAAAACAATAGAAATTCATTTACTGCGCGAGTCTCTCAAGCATCTGATCATGAACGAAAGGGAAATGGTCTTTTCTTGTGGCTTCGTTCAACTACATAAATCGATGCATACTCTCCATCACGTTACAAGTTTGTCCTGGTATAATTCGTTTTATCATTGGTAACTCGATCATTCTTCCCTTCTTTGGTACACGTGTACTTGGCTCACCTAAAGGACTATCGTGCTTGGGTAGATCCAATCCTGGCGTCATCAAGAAGTTTTTCAACCTCTTTTTTATGTAATCATGGATTTTGAGTAACCCTTCCTCTGATGTAGGACTGCTGGTTCATAGTGTCTTTCCATTAGAATTTTATGAGAACAAAATTCGGTAATACCCGTAAGTCAGAGAGCTTCCAAGCATTGCTTGCTTTCGGGGATTCTTAAGAACCTTTATGAGAGCGGTCTTTTCATCATCACTCAAATCTTTGGCAATTATAACAGGCAACTTGTTGTTATCGCGCTAAAAATGGCAATATTCGGATGAGGTTGGTTAAGTCCTTAAGTTCAACCTCAGGAGGTTCATTGATTGAAGATTCGGCGGATTTACAAACTTAAGCTACTTTTGATTTTGGTAAGTATTCCTTGATCTAGTGACAGGGGGCGGGGGGGGGGGGGGTGAAGGATCACTATTAAGAAGAGATTCGAGAAGGAGAATGTCCCCCTCTGGGTCATAATAAGCTTCATCAACTTCCGGTGAAGTTGGATCATCGGCTATAGCAAGAAAAGTATCAGCTTCTTCCAAAAGTAGAAAATCACTATCCCCGAAAGGAGTGAGAGTCGGAGAAGAATTTGAAACAATTGGATCGTATCCGGGAGAAGGATTGCCATACGCAATTTCATCGGAAAATCCTAAAACTTCTTGTGAGTACTCTTCACACGTGACATCAATAAGATCAACTTTCTTCAATGATTCGAGATTGTTGTACGAAATAGAAGGCGTATCACCACATTTAAGGGTTAAAGATTGATCATCATTTCTAAGCGTTATCTCTCCTTCATACACATCAATTAAAGCATGAGCCGTCCTAAGAAAAGGTCTCCCGAGTATCAACGGTACTCGAGGATCGGCTATGAAATCAAGAACAACAAAATCGGCCGGAAAGTAGAACTTTCCTACCTTGACAAAAACGTTCTCGGCTACACCGGTTGGTTTGGAAATTGTTCGGTCGGCTAATTCTAACACCATTTTAGTATCATTTAGGCCCGAGAGTCCAAGCTTTTTCCAAATGGAAAGAGGCATGAGATTTATGCTAGCACCTAAATCGGCTAGGGCTAAGAAATTATCAAACTCTAAAAAATCACATGGGATAAGAAATCGATCGGGGTCACCTAGCTTTTTGAGGACAACTGCACTACAATTTTCATTCAAAGGTGTCTTGGTTAACTCGATTAACTTGTCTTTGTTATTAAGCATCTTTTTGAACATCGGAGCAAACTTTGGCATATGAATGAGAGCATCCGCGAAACTTAGCTCAAAGTGAAGATTACGGAAAATTTCCATAAACTTGGAAGCTAGGATATCATCCTTTTCACGGAGTTTCTCTTTTGCAAGTCTTGAAGGGTAAGGCAAACTAGTCTTGGTCTTTTGAGTAACGAGAGGCTCATTGATTGGTTCTTTGTCTTGGTTTTGATCTTGGACCAAAGGAGGTTGGATGTCTTCGGAGCTAGGTAGCTCCGTATCCTTGTTCTTTGGGTTACCTTTTCCACATGGCGTTGGAATTAGAGGTTATCATATGAAAGCACCTTCGTATGGTTATGCCTTGGCTTCGTTCCTAGGGTTTGGAATGGTATTGCTTGGTAACGAACTTGAACTTGAAGCTTGGTTGGTATGATAGTTTTGATAAAACTTAGCATTCATGTTTGTGAAAATCATCTTGCTTCTTGTGAGAAGCATTGTTAAACTCTTTGAAATCATTATGGTTCCTTTTAAAAATTATCCAAACTTTCGGTTTGCAAGTTATCTCTTCGTTAGGCTATTCATTAGCTTAGCATAACTTTCAAATAAGTTTTAGAACACTGAAATTGTGAAACGGGAGGTAAGCTTGATTAACCAAAGGATTGATTTGTTGGTGGTTTGTTATGGTTGCTTGATAAACGGCTCCTTGATTGTTTTGACGGTTTGGTTGAATTGCCTCCTCGGTTTTTGGCTTCGAATTGAAATTGTTACTTGATATCGGGCTGTGGTTTCCTTTGGTGTTTGAACATTTGGTTGATTAAAACCGGGCGGTCTCATTTGATTTGCCAAATTAGTAGGGTTTCTTTGAAGAAAGTTGCCAACGGAGGCGGTTTGTTAGAATTGATGAATGTTATCATGAAAAACGGGAAATTCATTCCTTGTTAACGGACAATTATTGAAATTATGGTTTGAACCACAGGACACAACTTCCTCGACTGCTTTGACGGTAGCAGGAGTCGTAACATTCTTTTCACTAATCATCTTTTCTAATCGGCTCATTCGAATATCCATTTTGTCTTCAAGAGAAGCGGCGAGTTGTTGAAATTCAAAAGAATTAGAAGGTGTAGAAGTAGAAAGAGGAGCATTCGTACTCGCTCTTGGTTCAATTGCACGACTTCTTGAATAACGAACCTTAGATTTACTCTCAATAATGGCTAAACCATCACGAGGCATCTTATCTAGAAAATTGCCACCCGCGGCGGAATCTAAAGCATCTTGATCATTGGTATTCAAGGAATTGTAGAACGTATCAAGTTGATGTAATTCCGAGAAACCATGATGAGGACATTGACGAAGAAGTTCTTTGAAACGTTCCCATGCTTCGTTGAAGGTTTCATTCGGTTCTTGGTAGAAAGTAGTGATTTTATTGAGGTAAGGTTGTTGTCGAGGTGGAAAGGAATTGGTTTATGAATTTCGGACAAGATCATCCCACGTTAGATCGATCGAGGTGGTCTTTTTTATAGCCAAATCCGGGCTTCACCTTCGAGAGAGAAAGGAAAAAGCAAAAGCTTAATCGAAGTATTCGGAACTTCGGGATGTCTAAACGTAGAAGTAACCTTGTTGAAAAATCAAAGATGATTATGAGGGTCTTGCTTACCCGTAAATTGATTACTTTGAACAAGATTAATCAAAGTTTGTTTAAAGTCAAAATTGTTTTGCATTTTTATCGGTGGAACAACAATTGGCATCTTCTATCCCTCGATGGGGAGCTTTGTAGCATTTGAGCCATGGTTACGATTGCGTCCATGGAAAATCGGGTTTCTCAAACCAAATAACCGTTGTTATTTGTTGTTGTCGACGATTTCGATTACGAGTTTGAGATCGAGTGCGCATGCACTAAAAATAAAGAAATTAAAAAGAAAACAAAAATTACACTAATTTTTTTTTAACAATCTATTTTAAACGGATACACGGAAGACAACTTAAAACCAAATAATCAACTTACTTCACGGTAGCTCTTAAAAATTGCTTTTTAAGGTGAGCCGTATTTCGTAAGTGACACAAATGGCAAGTTTTTGAATCTTTGGTTCGATTTGGGAACTTTTCAAGTTCACCGGAACTTATTTATGATAATACCTCAATTGAAGGTATTATATGTTGGTGTTCGTTTACCAACTTTGTGTATTTTATTATTTTTTTTAAGGACAATTTTTTATTTTTTATTTTTTTTATTATGATAACTATAGTAAAAAGAAAAGAAAAATATTTTTTACTTTTTATATTTTTTAATTTTTGAAATATTTAACAAAAATGAAACTTTCGAGGACGAAAGGATCTTCAAACCAAACTCAACAAACGTAAACGACGGAATCTTTAACACAAGTCCCCGGCAGCGGCGCCAAAAATTGATTGATAGTTTTATACACTAATAAAATATATAATATAATACCAAAAGAGCAATTAAGAACTTTCCTAAAGTCTCCCTTAAGAAAAGCTCACTCTAAAAGATATATATAATATATAATACGTATATTTAACCGGGAAGTATGATCACCCGGGTCGTTTCCCCAACGACTTGTGAAATTGAAACCTTGCTTTAGTTTGGATTATGATTTGAATGAGAGAAAAGATATTTTTGAGTATTTATTACTACTAAATAAAAGCACAATTAAAAACAATTAAACACTTAACAATTAACGGGAAACAAATAAAACGCGACAAATAAGCAAGTACACTAAATTTAACTCCTAAAAATTCAAACTAAATTTCTAAACCTAAATTAGGACAAAAGAAAATTTTAAGAAAAAGAAAAACATTTTTTTTATTATTTTTGAATTTATTATGAATTAAAAACTATTTTAATCTAATTAAATCCTAAAAAATAGCAAATTAAGTCCTAAAAATTTAGAAAAATGATTTTTAAACTTAGAAAAGTCTAAAATAACATAAAAACTCAGAAAACTATTTTTAACTATTTTTAAAATTAAAATCCTATTTTTAAAATTAAAAATAAAAGCTTAAAAATGAAAATTAAAATCTAAAAGAGTTGAAAATGATTTTTCTGAATGTAAACCTACAAGTACTTTTTATAAAACTAAAAACTATTTTTTTGAATTTTTATAAAACTTTTTTCTATTTTTTATGAATTTTCGAAATTAAAAACTTAAGAAAAATGATTAAAAATTTTCTACTTAATGAAAAATTACCAAAAAATCAGGAAAAGTCTATTAAGCAACAAAGAATACTAGAAAAATACTAACTCCCTAACAGCTTAACTAATAAGCTCTATAATAAGCAAACTAAGCTACGGCTTATAATATGAAAAGGAAATGAAAAAGACTACTAGTATTAAATGTGGGGAGAATAGATTGGATGAGCTATTGTAGCATGGTGTTAAAACGTGTGTGTTGTGTGTGGGAGGTCGTGGGTTCTAGTCTGGTAACACACCCTTTTTTGCTATTTTTTTATTTCTCACTTTTTACAAAAACTGAATATTGGAGCTTATAAAACACTCAAATTTAATCACTTTTAATAAAGATAACTTGAGCTGAAACTCAAGGATAAGCTCAAAAAGAGCTTTTGAAAGACTGTTCACAGAAAGTAGCCTTTTAAGGCTTTTAAAACTTGATTTCACTAAAAGCTTTGCACAAGCTTTAATATAAGCTCAAATTAAAAAACAAAAACTGTCCTATGTAGCTTATGATGTGCATAAGCTAAAAATGATAAGCTACTTAAGCTACAAACACTTACCCCTAGCTGAATTTGAAGATCAAAAAGTGAAACTCAGGAATTTACTCAAAAAGCACAAAATACAATTAAGCTAAAACACTCATTAAGCTAAACTAAACTTTAAGCTCTTAAAAACTTATCTATCTACTATTTAACTACTAATTTAGATCATAAGAACAAACACCTTAAGCTGGAAATCAAAACTTAACAAGCTACTTAAACTACCTACTGTTTTTGGCTTTTTAGGCTTTTTAATGACTTTTGACAGCAACTTAAATCTAGAAATTAAGCAAGAAAATGCAAAATAAAAGCTACTCTATATTAAGCTATAAGAAAACTTAAATCCTACTGAATTTAAGAACCTAACTCTTACAATTACTTAAGTAAAATGAAACCAAAAGGGCAGCAGTAGTAACCTAGTGTTACTACTGCTGATGCATTTAGCTAAGAGTAAAAACAAAGATGCAAGGTACCTTAGTAGTAACCACTGCACTTGACACACTCAATTAGAGTGTGTGAACACAAATCAAGCACTATCCAAGCCTAGAAAGGCTTGGATTAAATTTTCACAAGCTAAATAAACTAGAAAAAATGCCCTGGTGCAGACACAAGTAAATTAAGCTCTAACTTTTTGAAATTTGTAATCTAACTTTTAAAAACAACTTTTCTACTGGTTTTGCATGATAATTAAACTATCTCAAAAGCTTTTATCAATTGCCTTTGACTTTTGAAGGTCAAAAAGCCTTATTCCAAACACTCCTTAAAATGATGACAGAATTAAAAGAGCTTTAAAGATGCTAATCCATTTGATTAAACCTTGATACCAGACATTAGTGAGCTTATACAAAACTTATGAAACATGATTAAACAGCTAAATAAGCCAGAATCTAAGATCTACAACTAATGCTACTTATATTTTTTTTGGTTTTTATGATTTATGACAGCATTTAAAAAAAACTATGATCTACACTATATTAACTAAAACAGATGATTAATAAGCAAAATAAGATTAAACCAAGCTCAAATAAGCAACTAGAAATCAAATAAGCACTATTGATAGCGAATAGCAGGTTAGGCAAAATGTAAGCTAGGAATCTAAGAATTTAAGAGTAAAGGAGAGACTTACTTGAGCTTAGTCTTTTAACAAAGGCATATATAAATGGCTCATAGAGCTTATCTACTAGCTCTGGCTTATCATAGATAAGCCAGTAATTGTCCATGAGAACCCTTCCATAATTGGTTCTCCTTCTAAAAGCTCATAAGTCCAAAATAGTTAAGGTAATTAGGCTGATTTTATGATTTGAGTTTAATTAAGGCTTGTTTAAACTCAATCTAAGCTTATAGACTTAGAGAGCTTCAAAGTAGCTTATTGAGAGCTTATGATCAATAGTAGCAAAATATTGAAAGAGAAGTAAAAGCTTATGAGTGAAACTTAAAAGAGCTTATGACAAATGTAAATACTGAATTTCATTCACTTAAAAAAAACTTTGATTACATTACTTGAAAAGGAAATTACAAATCATTTAAGAAAAATTACATTAAGCTAAAAACGAAATTTAAGCTAAACTAAAAGCTACTAACTACCTAGATAGTGAATGTGTGTGAAGTGTGAGCTATTTATAGCACTCTAAGGAATGTTCTAGGCCTAAAATCTGTTACAAGCTCCTGACAATCTCTACCATCCATTCCTTCAATGATTGGATCATTAGCTTTGGCCGTTGGATCACATATGTGCACACACGGATTGCCAGCGTGGCAATCCGTGATTGTGACACCTTGTGCTTTCTCTGAGAGTAGATTCAGTGTAAAAACCAACATCCCTTGTGCTTCTTTGCTTGTACACGATCCTTACTTGCACGCTTTGGCCAATAGGAGTTTGATATGACTGATTTGACCCTGCCAATATGATTTTGGGGCCTTCAATTGTCGTTTGTACCCCTTAATTGTCATTTGCCCTATCATTTTACCCATAGTGAAAGTTGGAAGGGACGATGAATAGTGCACATGGTTTGGCGCTCTTTTTTAACTGAAAAGGGTAAAAACGGGTGTGAGTTTGGGGTGTTGGCAATTTAGGTCCTTGTCTTTGATTTATAAAAGTTGAGGTGTAAAGTGACTTTCATTTTTGGCAAGAAAAACCCCTGTGGTTTAGTTATAAATGGTAATGGGTTTTAGGATTTTTGGGTCGGGTATGGGCTTTGGATCTGGGTAGGTTTTTTATAGGTTTAGGGCCCATTAAGCCTTAGGGACCATTCTTGTAACTTTTGAAAACTTAAAGGGCTATTTGGTAACTTTGGAGTTTTTGTCCTTTTGTTTTTGACTTTTGTTGACCCATAGTTGACTAAGAGTTTGTTAGGATCACATAAATGGACCCGAACAAAGAAGCTTCGGTCACTCGAAGGATGCAAGTCAAAGTCTAGCTCGAAAGACAATGTAATTGATGTTTATTATGTATAGGGCCAAGAGTAAAAGCCCGAAAAGAAAGCCTCAAAAGGCAAAATTCATAGTTAGTATAAATACGTATTTTACGTCAAATTAGGTTAGCTACTTCATTATCATTTTTCATCTTAGGGGTTTGTAGCAACTCTTTGTTTTTCTTTTAATCAAAAGTTCTTTAATGTTTAATCTTTCTTTTTGCCATTGATCTTGTGATTTCATCCATGGAATGATCTAGGGATCCTACAATTGGTATCAAGAGCCTACATGTAAAAATGGATAATTAATGATTCGATTGATTCTAAAATGCTAAAGTCCTATCCATGCATGTGCTAAACATCTTTCGATTATCGACGCACATGTGTAGGGGGAGCATTAAGTGTGACAATATCAAATGTCAAGTACCAATAGTTTGTGTTATACACACGTATCCTTGATAACTGACAAAGAAACTTTTGTTTCATGTTCGTGAAAGTGATCTTATGGAATGTGAGGAAAGAGTGTTGTAACACTAGGGTTATTCGTATTTATGAATGCTCATGTCCTGGTCTTCGGAATGCGCCCACTAGTGAATTGGATTTACTTACAAGTACTCGTACAAGTTTGGGATTTCCCAAGGCACTTCATATCTTTCGGGATATATTTCAAAACATCATCAGAGCATTCTGATTAAACTTTCGTTTGTGCCCCAAACAAATTTCACAAGCACATCGAATGTTTTTCAAATCATTTTTTGCCACAGGCCTTCTACGATACTTAATTGTATTAAGAAGTAAAACGCTGAAAAAGGAATTATACGGTATAGTCGCAGATTAGTAACTGTATCTGACTCACTCCTTTTCATTCATAGTAGAAATACTTATTGTGTGTCTATGTTATCGAACTTGGTCTAGGAGAACGGCGCACATAGGGAATCTGATAGCTTGGTTATTAGAGGAATAGCTTGTCACGTGCCGGAAACAAGTCAGAAGGTTCTTTTAATGAATCTATTCTGATCACAGGTGCAGAGTATTATATGTAATATTGATCCTCACGGAGTCAGAGGTTAATGTATGCCGGACAGATTGAGTATCGTCTATACTGTCTTTAGTTCAGCAATTTGAGATGTAAGACTTGTGATAGTCTTTGTAAAGTCTTCCAGCTTGGTGGGAATTTCTTTCAAATCTCCTGGTAGCTCAATCTCCAATTCATGAACTTGTTTCTTTAACCCTTTTACTTCTTTAGTAAGTTCATCAAACTTGGAGGGAAGGTCCTTTAGCTCAGTTGGTAGTGAGCTGCTAAAGTTATGAGCAGATAAAATCTTTGAAAATTAAGCAGTTAGAGACTTTACCAATAGCTCATTAAGCTGTCCCACATTAGGAAAGAAGAGTTGAGCTTTTAGTCTAGTGATTTCAGCTTTAGCTTTTCTCTTCTCAGTTTCTAGTGTATGCTTTTGAGACTGGAGAAGAAGAACTTGATTTTTGAGTTCTCAAAGCTGAATGGACCTTGGAGATGGAGGTGTGGAAGCTAAAATGTCTTTAGTTTCATCATTTGTGGTAGAATGAATTTCTGCATTCTTGTCTTCCTTATCCTCTTCACTATCATCAACCACAATGATAGGATCATCTTCTGGAGAGTCTAGGTCCTTGAAATCAACTTTGACATTAGGCACCAGCTTTGCCAGATCTTCAAGCTTAATTGCCCCAAACATGATTTCTTCACTTGTTTTTGCAGCATTACTTGTTCATGTTTCAGGTGTAGTGAGGACAATTTCCAACCCATCACTAACAGATTTAGTTTTGCCTGCAAGAACATGTGGGTCAGTACCTGTAAATAAGTGATCATATGAATTATTTTTGGTTCCTTCATTTATACCTTATTGTTAAGGTATAAAATCACTAGGAGCAGAAATTCCAGGATCAACTCCAGCTATGGAAATTGCTGAAGCATCATTTTTTGATGCAGACCCAGAGTGAATAATGAAAGATGTTGAATAAATAGGCTCATTTAAATTAAATGCTGACATACCACTACTGAGCTGAGGGTTGGCTCTTACTTCACTAGTGACCCCTAAAGAGGTTGGGCCACCAGTTGCTTGCAGGTCCTCTTTATGCATTTCAACAACTACTGGAGTGGAAGTTAAAGTATGGCTTGGGTTGGAGTCCATGGCCGAGTTGGACTATTTATTTCTTTTCAAAGGGCCAATTTTAGAGCCAGTGGGTGCTTTGGAAGACCCACCTTTGGTTACGTCATTGCTGGACACAAGGGGTTGTTTTGAAGTTGAATGCTTCTTGTGTCTAGGTTTAGCTCCAGGCTTTGAGCCTTGGGGAACCCTCTCAACATTGGAAGAGGACTTGGGAGCTTTAAAAGCCATGAGCTTCTCTGCATTGCAGATTATCATCATGTGGTTTGTGAAGGGAGGTCCTTCAGGTTGGTTGGGCTTTAGTATATAGTTATTGACACTAAAGATTTGAGTGGGGTGTATTGTAACGTCACCATCTCCATACATATCCTTCATCTTCTACATCATTAGAAGGGATAAAAATCTTATGTAAGGGACAACCTTTTCCCTATTTTTCTTTTTCAGCTTGTTGATGATATCTTCCCAGAAAATCATGGCATAGTCAATGTTGACACGCTTGTTGATAATATCTTCCCAGAAAATCATGGCATAGTCAATGTTGACACCATTGGCTAGACAATATAGAATGATGGCATCTTTATTGGTTATTTAATCAAAACCTCCAGTTTTACCCCCTAAACACTGGATGATTTGTGCCATCAGCAGTTTCTACCTAGGAGAAAGTAGACTCTTCTTGAGAGTGCCTTTGGCAGACACTTCTTCCCCATACCCAATTATTGAAAACCAAGGTCTCACTATGTTAATAGAGGGTGGGTCCACATAGTCACTAGAGTGAGAAAGATAATGTGTTCCAATTGCTTTCTTAAAAGTGTTTACCCCTAATACTTCATAAATCCCACCAGTGGGAATTATGAAGGATACCTTAGAGTTATCTAAAGCATTTGCTGAGTACCAAAACTCATATAGTTATTCCTTGTATTAGATTGGGGATCTAGCGAATGCTTCCCTAATACAACACTTAGATATAAAGTCAGAGACACATAGGAAACCCTCTTTGTTTGAGTGTTTTGGGTAGAGGAGAGCAACCTTATTTTTGGTATTCAGGATGACATCTTTAAGGTTGAAGCCAACTGGTTTTGTATTAGTGAAAGGAGCAGGGTTTTTAGCCATTTCCTGTTGTGGTGGAGCTTGTTCTTGGTTTACCATTTGATATGATTAGGGTTTTGATGATTTGATTTATTTTGGATTATGAGTGTGTGTGTTTTAGGTGATTTTGATCTGTGTTTATGAGAAAATGAGTTGTGATAGGTGGTGGTGGATTATATGATTTGAGAATTTTTCACTTTTATCTTTGATAATTTGATAACTGCCATTTAGAAGTTATGAGTTGGTGAAGAGAAATCTAGGGTTTATGAAGTTATGAGGAATGTTTAGGGTTTGTTTTCAACATGTGTTCTAAACTTTGTATTAAATGAAAGTCAGCAAAGATGCATCTGACACCTAGAATAGTGAACAACCGTTTATTCACTGAAAAAGTAGGTGAGAGAAAAATGACAAGGTCATTCTAACTTTTGGATGTCCTATATTCATATATTTAAATTAAACAACTTCTTTGAAAAGGAAATTATTTTAATAAAAAAATATTACTTTTGAGGATCACATTTGTTTTAAAACTGACCTTAAGATTGATGTTTAAAAAAGCTGAACTAGGTTCAGGTTTGGTGTTAAGTTATGCTGAACAGATTATTGTAATCTTCATGCAAATCCATGAATGAGACAAATGTGATTTCTCAATTACTTCACTCGAGAGACAGCTAAAGGCTTAGATAAAATCATTTTATAAACTGAACTAAAGAAAATGACTCAATTTTGTTTAGTTCTTGATTTGACCAATATGTGCTCTAGCAAAGGCAACAAAACTACACATGCTTATGCAAATCTATAAATGAGATATATGTGGTTGCTCAGTTACTTCACTTAAGCAAGCTAAAGGTTGTATGCAAAAACTGAACTGACGCTTAATATATGAAAATTTGTTTAGTTTTGGAAGAAAGCGTTGAAGCTTTAGTTTTTTTTTAGTTTGTACAGAAGCTTCAAGTTTTAAATCAATGTTTGACATGCGTAGTTCAACAATCAATCTTTTGAAAGTTGGCTCATCCGATGAAGATATCATCAAGTTTATATTGAATGGAATGAAAGGAATTCAATGTCCCGTTTGTGAGTTTGAATCTTGATCTGAAATCAATGAGCTTTGTTTTTTCTTGAATACAGAATTGGATTGTTGTGTAACTTTTCATATATGGTATCTGTTGGGATTCTTGATTTGATGAGACAAAATAAATAAAATAATGAAACAAAAGGACTTAAACGCAAAACTAGAATTCTTCAAAAGATGGAAGATTTTGAAGATTCAAAAAGATCTCTTTAAGAAGATAAAAGATATAGAAGATAAAGATAAAAGTTAGGAAGATATTATTTGTTTCCTAATTATAATTGTTCTTATCCTTTGTAAACCTAGATGATCACTACTATATAAAGAGATCATTGGGCGTGTAGTTTCGTGTGCATAGAAAATGTAGTCGACTAAAGGTGTGTGTGTTCTAGGCATGTGTGTAACACCCCTATAAAATCACAACGCAGCGGCGGAATACCACTTTGGGGTGTTACTTCATAGTATAAAGTACAAGTTACAGAAAACGACCTCAAAAGAGACGTTAATAAAATGTCACATTCGATTAAAATTTCAGAGTAAAATCAGGTCCCAATAATTTATGATTTAACAAGATTACAAGATTTCAATCGTGACTCATTTTGTATATTTAAGGAAAAATAGTTATCGAATGTGAAGAAAACTGAGTCCTTCAGTTTTGTTGATATCCACGCGTCTCGAATGCTCCCAATGCTCAGCTAGCAAAATAATAACCTGAGAAAATACATGCAAAAACGTCAACAATAATGTTGGTGAATTCATAGGTTTAAGTAAAAGCAG